>CATIWJ010134664.1:0-15304 GCA_949640765.1 Croton laevigatus | reverse complement strand
AACACAGTCAAGTGTCAATGAAGAAATATTACCAAATATTGAAGGCCTAAATGTGGATGATTTTTAATTTTAAGTTGAATTTGATTGTCTTAATTTTTTGTATTGTAATATTATTTTCAAGACTTTTTTAATTTGTTTGTTGTAAGTTTTGAATATTATATTGTTTAGTATTAGAACATGATTCATGAATGTTTTAATTTTATGTTATTATTATCTTTTTATTATGTGTGTTTTAATTGTAAACAATAAAAAATAGTTTAAGATTGGGAAAAAAAAGAATGAGATTAAAATTTCGGGTAATTCGGGTTAATCAAGGTCGGGCCCCGAAAATTTCGGGTAATTCGGTTCGGGGCCCGAAATAAAATATGGGTCGGATCGGGTGCTATTTTATGCTAAATTTCATGTTTCGGGTTTATCGGGTTCGGTTCGGGTTGACCCGAACCCGACCGATGAACACCCCTAAGGGAGGAAAATGTATTTGTGGTAAAAACTTAGGGACTTTTTTTATAATATCCCAAAAAAAAATTTAATTGTTTAATTTGGCCCCTAATTTTTTATGCAATATTCAATTCACTCATTCTTTAACTTTTTTTTTTTATCAACTTGCCCTTAGAGTTGAACTATTTTGTCAAATGGATCCACTTTTTTAGTTAATCAATGTTCATAATACTTCCTAAAAAAAAATCAATATTTATATAAAAAAATGGATCCATAAATTGTTGAAAATCATATATACATAAACTAAAATAAATTTGAAACTATAGTTTTTAAAAATAATAATTTAATTATTAGTTTGAAAATTTTCATTTACAAGTACTACCTCCAATTTTTTGAATTCTTTACACTTTTTTAGGGTTGAGTAGATCCAAGTTTGGCGTGGATAGGTTTGATTATGTAGATTAAAATATTATTTATATATTATTAAACTACTGTAATCATATTTTATAACTAACCTAAACCTACTTTAATCTACCTAATCCAACCCATCAAACTATCAACACCAAACTTGAACCTAAAGTAGAGTTTTGAAATGTAAAGAAATGAAAAAACTGAAGGTAGTAATATTTTGTAAATACAATGTAACTGAGCACTTATTTAGATATAATGTTAATATGTGCCGACAAATTTAAATAGGCAAAAGTATTTTAGAAAAATGAGCAAACTTAATATTGTATATAAGTTCATAAAGTAAATTTAAAGAAGTTAAATTACATGAAAAATTGTATTAAATAGGAACTTTTAATACTTGTTTTTAGTAAACGTGACATATTTGGAAAGATTAAGAAAATGTGTGGTTTTTTAAGAATATTTTCACTTTATATATATATATATTTTAATAATTTTCAATTTATTTTCCTATGTGAAAATAAAAATGCCATAAAATGTAAAACACATACATATCTAAATCCTAAAATTTGAATTTTGAAGAGTACTTTTTTAACTAATTCAAGTCCTACCAATTTGTGAAATCCCCATAATTGATTTATCATTTCATTAACTCCATTTGTTATTTTAATCTAAATTAAATCAATTCTTTTATTTATTAAATCAAAATTTGGATCCATTTAAGCATCAACCAAAATTGCAATAGTTGAATCCAAATACACAAACAAAACAATAATGCAACATACCAAAAAAGAATTATATAAAGGTCTTACGGCGAACGAACAACGAAAAAATTCTAGAATTTTCCCTCCTCCAATGTCTGTTCGACTTCAACTTAAATATATGTATCCATATATAAACCCTACGCCGGCCGGAGAATTGAAACTTCCATAAAAAAAACTCAAAAACGTCCCACCTCACTCATCGTTGCTCTCAGCGGATTGAAGCCTCATTTGTTCATAAAACTGAGAGATGAACAACTCCGCCTTAGCGTCGATCATCTCATCTCCGCCTTTGAATTCGTTTCCTTGATCATCGTCAAGCTCCTGAAGATTAACAGCCGAAGAATAATTACTCCTCATTCCGGAAGATGAAGACGCTTGACTCGGAGACATAGGCGGCGTGAAAACCTCCGAATAATTATCACCAGACTCGGGGACCAAAATAGTTGAAGCCGGAGACCGATGTGTGCCGGTGATCGGCGGTGGAGATTCGCGGCCTTGTAAATGTAAAGGACGCATAGAACAAACAAACTTTTCCCACACGGAAGTCCCATTCGATTTGACCTTTTTTTTATTACTCGATTTGTTAAGATTTAGCATAGACTTTGCTAGCTTAACGAGCATAGGATGGCTATGACTTTTCTTCAAACCTTTCTTCGAACGTCCAAAACTATGATTCCCGTCGGCCGGAGAATCAATGAGTGACAAGTCGGTTAGGGCTACGGTAAGTGGTTCGTCAAGAACGGCGATATTTGATTCGTTACGATCCATTTTTTTACGGGAAAGTCCCAGGCCCGCGAAGGGCTCTCGTTGAGAGAGAAGGGGAGGAGGAGCTCTTTTTATTTTTTTGAAGAAATAAAGAAAGGTGAAGGTCTTTATATAGTAAAGCTTGTAATCCTAATTACCTCATGAATTCATGTTATACCAGACAATTTTTTTTTACCAAGAATAAACGCAGTATATTCTTAGATTTTCGGTTTTTCATTTGGATTGTATAAGTAATTAAGCTTTTCCATTTCCAATTTGGATTGTAATTTCTATGTATTTTCAAAGAAACGTAGAACCCATAGGCGTAGAAAATAATTGCATCCTTTTATCTTTTTCGGTAAAAATGGTTATATATAATTAAAATATATATATATACCATTAATTGTTGATAATTAGAAAAAATATATACCATTAGAAAAACTTAACCTTCATGTATTTTATTATTAGTCAAGTAATTTTATATATTCACAAAGACAAATTATATGTTCTGGTTTTATTTTTACTTTGTTTTTATTCGAGGTCTTCTAAATTTTTCCACTTACCTCTCATGTTGTTAGGTTTCCAATTTTCTATCTATGTTTGAAAAAAAAAAAAAGAGGTTTCCAATTTTCATCTTTTGTGATTTTGGATTCTATCAATCACCATGTTGGCTAAGATGTCCTAAATTTAAAAATTAATTTGTTGTTAAAATAATGCTTGTTCGCAAAAAGAAAAATTAGAATAGATATATCACAGAGCTTCCTGCATCCAGCTGATCATTACGTCTTAATTATGTTGTCAATATTGGTTTTCTAGCATTAACATCACCTTACTTCAATTGTAAATGATGCAAATAGAATTTCCACAAATTTGTGGACTCTTGCAAAATGAGGATGATATAAGTTTCACAGAGACGTAAAAGACCTCTATCTTAAATAGTTAGAGCGTTACTTAGGGATTTAAATCTTAACAGTGCCCTTTATTTGGTAGATTAACTGAAAAAAACTTAATTTTTTAATTTTTTTTTTTAAAACAAAGTCTCAGAGAGATAGTCCCTTTTAACTCCCAAACAATTTACACATATACTTTTAAATTACATCCAATAGGTCTTGGGGACTTGATAAATTCACTCTGCACACTAAATGTAAAAGTTTGGGAACCTAACGTTTTATGTTATTCTGTTTTTTTTTTTTTTTTTAGAACAAAAACAATCTGCATATTTTTTATATCTATGTTTTAAAAAATACATTCAAAAATATATATGAATATGATTTGTGACTAGGATAAATTATAGGGATAATATAAAAAATTGATACTTTTTTAAGTTCAAAAATAACTTTTAACCTAATTATAGTTTTTATTTTTAGAATGTTCATATTTTAACTTTTAACTATTGAAAGATTCATATTCATTTTTATAAATTGTTTATAATTTATTTATAGTATGTTTATAAACTGTTTAATTATAATTAAAAAATGACTATTTTGAAAATTATTTTAAAATATGTTAAAATTTAGTGGGATATTTATGTGAAAATCCCTAAATTATATACGATTTTTTTTTAATTTTTATAGACCAACGAATATTTAGTACATTTATTTTCAATAGCTGAGAAAATGTCTCTTTCGAGACTTGTAAATAACATTACCATTGTAATTGGTCTCTTGCCAATTTTACAAGCTGCCCCCTATATTTAGACATTGATATCAAGTAGATCGAAAATTAAATTGAACCCAAAAAAAAACAACTTTCTTTTAGTTTGTTAAAGTAGAATGGACCAAAGGAAAAATTGCCCACACCTAGTGTATGGAATAGTTTCATACACCAAACCAATCAATTTTAGAATTATAATTAATTTTTTAGACTATCATAAATGCCTCTTTTTAATTTTTTTCCTCTCTTTGTTTGTTTTTGGATTAGTGTAATACATTGGGTATAGGTAAATGTTTCTTATGGGCCAATGTGGATCGAACTTTAGAACTAATGTTCATAGGTGGTGAGTGTACCACTAGGCCCTTCTCTCACCTTAAAAAACTACTTTTGAGACTTATTATTTCGAATAAAATAAGTTGATTCTCATCAGTGGAAAATAAAAAGAACGAACGAGTGTTGATACGATTGAAAAGGGACTTAAATTCGCTTAGGAATCTCATGTTTGAGATCTATCGTATGTAATCATCATCACTGGAAGACTCACCCACCACTGTCAGATGTACAACACGGATCAAGTCCAAATTAGATTGGACAAAATCTCATAGACCAGACGAGCTTCCAAAAAGTACAAAGAAAAATATAGTTGAAATGAAAACCAACCAATAACCAAAAATAATTGTCTACTTTTATTAGTGGTAGGAATTCGCCCACCCCACAAACGGTCCATCCATGTCCTTTTGTGTAAAGTTAAACAAAGCAAAGGCTGCCAGTTCACTCCAACTGTAAATCTAACCGTCATTTTGAAAAACAAGAGCAAACATTTTCAAAACTAAAATTGGTTATTGTGGCTGCCTGGAATACCTACGGAAATTACTTGTTCTTCATACATACCCTCATCACATGCAAATTATTATAGATACATGGATAATAATAATACATACAGCTACACAACATTTCACATTTCCACCTGTTTCCTTGTTTTCTGCCAATTTTTTTTTTTTTTTTTCATTATTTTTGTGGGATTAGTCTAAACACGCCGTAACCACTAACAAATGATAATTAATTAATCTTAATCATTATAAGTATTACCTGCTAATTGACCAAATTAATTGATAGGCTTATATTATTATTATTATTATTAAGGCCCGCAATATGCTCAACGTCTTCGAATTATTTAGTAGTCAATGCCCTAAACTGGAGTCTCATGATTCTGGGTGGCATCCGTGATGTCATTTCATGCTCCATAGTTTTATTAGCTTCCAATACAATATTAATAGTTTTTGTATACATTTTCAATTAGAGTCTTATTTTATGAAGAAAAATAGATTCGTGAATTTCGTTGTAGATTCACATTTTGATTTAAAAAATAAGCAAACTTTGATAGAACAACACCTATGATATTAGGACAGTGCCAAAACAAGGTTTAGTAGTTTTAAATGGGAGTTTCTGTTGCTTAAGATCATTTCCAGGAAGCAGAGAGCAAATTAATAAGCAAAACGTTTACTTGTACAAAGTCTTGCTGTGACAATTTTTTATTTTCTCGTATAAAATGACAAAAACTCCAATCAACGTCTGCTGATTTTTATGTTAGTTAGGACCCCTTTTTCTGCAATCATTTGTTTTCATTCTAGAATGTCTTTTGCCATCTGACTAAAATACCCTTCTTCATACAGCTCTTTTAAAAATAAAAAAACACCAGCACAGATAGATATAGATATTATGATGTTATAAGTTTTTTTAGTTCTTCGTCAAAAAAATACAGTTTTTATTAATTGTTTTGTTAACAAAATAATTAATAAAAAAATATTTTAATTAGTTTGATGAAAATAATACCTTAAGAGTAGTTAAATACCCATCATAATAATATTCTGGGAAACAAAATCCATAACAATTAAATGTGATAAGAATAATTTCTCAAAAACAAAAAGGTGATAAGAAGAAATAAATTAGCATAAAAAGAAAAATGAAAACGTGAAAAGTTATATTGGGTAAATAATAAAATAAAAGCCTAAAATATAAACTTAGCTCCAGCTAGTACAGCCCCGCGTACAGCCGTGTCCCAACCGCCCATCACTCGCTTTTCCACACCAAACAACAAAGAAGATAAAATTACGCTTTCAAGTTTTTAAAATTCACTCTTTCTTTCTCTCTCCTCTAAAACGCGTAACCAAATTCTAAGACGTATAAATAATACACAGCCTCATTTCAGTTCACCAATCAGCTCAGCGCCACAAGATCTTAAACTGTCAACTCAGTTTTATACCCGACTTTCTGTTCTTAATAACTTTCAATAACTATCTAAAAAAGAACAAATGGGGAGAAAAAATAGTGGTGTTACTCGCAGAGCATGGAACCTGCTGCGTATGGCATTGTTATGGGCAAGAAAAGGAGGGGTTTTCAAAAGACGTTTGATGATGGACTTAAGAGTTTTACGGCCAAAGTTTATTAAAAACTTACGCCATGATAGTAATGCAACCTCTCTGCACTATGGGGAACGTCAGCTCTCTTTTGATGAGACTCCCATTTTCAATGTCAAGATGCACCGCCCGCCTTCCCTGCGTTTCAATATTCCTTGCATTACGCCACAAGTTGACTTCGATTATGATTTTGATGGAACAGGTGAAGATCAAGATGGATGGTGTGATGGAAGAAAGAGTTTCTTGAAAGCTAAAGAAGAAGAAGAAGAGGAAGAGGAAGAAGATTGTGAATATGCTCAATATTCTGGGGAGACAGAACCGGTCGCAGAAGAAGAAAAAGGAATTGATTTGAAAGCAGAGGAATTTATAGCTAAGTTCTATGAGCAAATGAAGCTTCAAAGACAGATCTCTTATTTGCAATACAATGAGATGCTCAATAGAGGCACTGGTTAATCGTCTGTTGTTCTGTATATGATTCCTTTTTCTACTTGCATTTTTCTCCTGCAGGATTTTTCACAGATTCATTCTGTTTTTTTCTATTTGTAAAAGAGGCATTTGCGGCATTTTGTAAATACCGGAAAGCTTCCACTGAGTTTGATATATTATTGTTATACGATTACGGTATAGTCATGAGAATACTTTTTGCTAAGAGACCTCATAATTATGGAAATAGTTAACGTCAAGAAATTAAATAAAATTGATACGTGAAACACTTGGAGAAAAATTAATGTAACTGGCAACCTTTTTGGGATGAGCAGAATGTACTAACGGAAAAAATAAAACAGCAAATTTCAAAACTAGCCACACGTGAACATTATCTTCATTAATAGAGACAATTTGGAGAATATCCATAAGCAAAAGTTCCCATATGCATGTTCATGTAACTAGTGTACATTTGAGAGGCATTCAAAGTATGACTCCTATCGATCAGTAAAGGAACTGGCAGCTACAGCCAACCAACTATGACAATTCAGCTACCAACCACCCAAGAGCAGTTCGAATTCGAAGACAAATTAAACACAAAAGCCAGTAACAAACGTCTTAGAAATCTAATAAGATCCACCAATCTGATTAGTTCCTCAAAATTTTCCTTTCTCATGGGGAAGAATTACATTTCGAGCTTGTCTATAAAGCTTCATTCAAATCAGATCCCCATTCTGATGACTGTTAATATGTGATTCCAGCTTTCCTGTAGCTGCCAATATAAAACCTACACAACCCATGCTATAATTAAAAACTCATTACCAAATTCAATAAAAAGCAATTATGCATCATTTACAGTCAACAGTGTATTATTACTGGTCATTTGCTGAAAATATAGTTCACTAAATGACAGAAAACAAATACCTAAAAATAGAGGTGAGGGCCTTCGGGGACGTGACTTGAATTCTGGATGAAATTGCACACCAACATAAAAAGGATGGCCTGGAAGCTCTAAAATCTGCACAGTAAAAGGAGAACTTAGCTCAATTTTCAATAGCGTTTCTAAGAAAAGGTTGCATCGTGTCTCTTCTGCAGGAAGAATGACAGGCAGACAAGCTCAAGCCCAGAGCTTGAACACTTACTCAAAAAATAGATTAGCAATACTAGCGAAAAAAATTGAACAAAAACAAGAAAGCCAACAGATAAAAAATAACCTCCATCCTCTTTCCTGTCTCATCCTTCCCAACAAACTTTAAGCCTTTTTCTTCTAGAACTCCAATTACCTCAGGGTTTACCTGCATTAAAATGCCAACATTATGGTGTCAGTTCTACAATAAGACATCATTTAGTTGCGCACTTTTCTTCCTTAAAATAGAATCTTGAAACTGACCTCATATCTATGTCGATGCCGCTCATCTACATGTTCAGAATTACCATATCTAGCAATTAAAAATCAATTAAAATAAGTGAATGCGAACATCAAATTATACAGATAAAAATTTGTCCATTCCAGTTCCATCACATCAAGCAGCAGGTCCAAATCAAACATACAGTTGAATGCTACCCAAATCAAAATTGTTTCATCAATTTGTAATTGATATTATTATTGAAGATACTGTAAAGCTTCCCCTTCTCAAGTTTAGAGAGGGCTTGAATGAACACTGCATCTCAGACATGAACTCCCACTTGTTTTGTGGACATTGGCATAGTAAAGATGTCCACAGGAAATATAACAGGCAAAAGAATTATTGAACCGTATTTTCCAGTTTTAGTGACAAGAGAATTCATATAGTTTCACGTACATTTGAAATATATGAGACAAACAAAAACATACAGTTTAGAGGTAATGCAATCAGGTGTCTGGAATAGTGTCCTCCGAGTTCCAAGCCTCATTGTGCTTCCCATGTGTGTAGTTGAACCCTGAATTTGATGTAAAATTTAGAACGGTAAACAGGAAGTGTGTCTCTTATGTGTAAATGTTAAGTAGCAAATGGTACTCATACCTCGGGCATGAATATTACAACACGATCAGATGTTTGAGAACCAAATTCCTCACTATTTGCTCTTTCCAAACCCAAGACCTAAACAGATAATTAGAGTAGGCTGTGCTGTTGTAGAACAGAATTTTGTTTTTCAGGAAGAAAGAAAAGAATCCACTTACAGATCTGGCAAACTCAATTACAGAAATTTGCATGCCCAAGCAAATCCCAAGATAAGGAACATTGTTCTCTCTAGCATACTTGGCAGCCAGTATCATTCCCCTCACACCTCGATCTCCAAATCCACCTGGCACTAAGACACACGCTGCATTCTGCAAATTAATATTTTATCAAAACCAAATTTACATGAAGAAAAGAAGTGAAGGGGAAAAGATTCAATCTTAACATCTTTTGTGCTAAAAACTGACCAAGATTATGCAGACCTAAATCAAAAGAAATTTAGGACATAATGGGAGAACAGCTACAATAATGCACTTAATGAAATTAAGTCCGAAAACAACAATTCAGAAATTAACCTTCATTACTACATATCGCATTTTCCTTCTTAGGCCCTAGGCAATACAACACCACACACACCCCCCCACCCCCGGCACGCGCGGGTCCCTCCACCTCCGCCCTCCTTTCCCACCCCACCCACCCAAAAAGCAACCCAAAAATATTGTCTAACTATCCATTACACAGTTTAGTTTCTCTTGTGATTATCAAGTCACTTTGAAGTAAAAATTAATTTTGTCAAATGATTACAAAGCAATTGAAAAGAAATGAAAGCACCAAAGAGAATAACAGCATTCTTGACATAAGGATTTTTGGTAAAGCAATCGTAGCTAAAAGAAAAAGGGAAAATTCAAGAAAAGAAGAAACTGGTATGGTTATTGACGTGTAAAGCCTACCCTCAAAGTATTCCATGCAGCAGCATGAGCTTCTGGTGTCTGTTTAAGTAGAAAAATGTTAGTTTAGGGAAAATTTCACAAATATACATAGAGAAGTCTATGTGAAACTAGCAAGGATTCAGTACTGATTTTGCACTATCATCTTCAAGATCCGAAGCTGCAATCCAATCAATTGATGGCTTCAATGAACATGCAATACAAGCATGCAGAAGGGCCTGCAAGCATGACTCAGCATAAGGACAGTGTGAGGTTGATGAAATTATTCCTAAATTTGAGCAGAATGACAACATAATACTATACAAACAAAAAATAATCTCTCTATATCCTGTGTAAAGATAAGGCCTTTCAGTATTTGTTTAAAACTTATCTTCACAGTGAAAGAACACATTACATTGAATAGCACCTGAAATTGCACACTGCATTGAGATTTTTTTTTTTTTTTTTTCTCTCAAACTAAAACATCAAGATAAAAAGGTAAGAAACCTTCACAACGGACAAATATGAATCTGTCAGGCCAACATACTTCCCTACCATAGCAATCCTCACCTGCACCGTTCATCTCATTGTCACAATAACAATAAAGAACTATCATATAAGAAAATATAATTCTTCCAAGATAACAGATAATGCTTACAGAATTATTGATATTATCATAAGTCTCAGCCATCTTGGTCCAATCTTGCAAAGCTGGAGGTGTTGCAACACTGAAATAAAGCATTGTAACAAATTATATAATACAGCCAAACTTTGAAATTCAGTATCTCATACATAGTTTAAGGCACATTTTGGATAGCAAAGTGTGCAACCAGCTCATCAAAATCATCTTCACAAATAGTAGACAGTATAATAGACATGTTATTACAAATTCATCATTAGCACAAAAGGCAAATGGATACTCAATTGAAGTGACTCAATTTAGCTAGATCATTCAATCAGACAAAAGAAAAATTTTAATAGGTAGACGTTGGTTAGTGTTGGAAGAAGTTAAAGGTTGAACTTAAACTGCAGATGTCAGAAAAATTGAAGGAAAACTAACCTGAGTAAATTAAGCTGATTTAGAATTGCATGGTGAGCATTTTGGTTCTATTAAAAAAGAAAACATATCAAAGTCAATTAAAACAAGTAAATTTAAATTTAACAAACAAAATATGAAATTATTAAGCAGGAAAGGGACCAAAGAATTGATATGCAACCTACCCTAATTAATAGAGGCACATGCCAAATGTTTGGAACATCATGGATGTTGAGAATATTAGCAGCCTGCAAAGGTACAAAGAGACACATGACATTCTCAAATACCACATCACAAGAAAGTGCACACAGGAAAGGTCATCAAGAGTACCGGAACATGGCAAAACTGAGATAGTTTCTCCTTTGTATTTTCCAACAATGGCTGCAACATATTTAACAAAATTCAGTTAGTGTGTTAAACAGTTAAGTCTAACTAACTATTAGCAGAAACAAAGATGCAATCCCACAAATGGCCTTAGACATTCACGCTTCATAAAACAGAACAGATATACAAGTAGTCCTAACATTCTCATGAAAAATGAGGTATAACAAATGCAACTGCACAGTCATAATTGAATAATCCCACAAATCTCAAAGACAATCCTGTAGCAGTTTCAGGATTTCTAAGCCACAATGGTGGGCACGGGAACTAAAATGGCAGCTACTACCAGGACTATTAGATTTAGAATTCAGTAGTTTCAAGATTGTTTGACCGTCTCAATCATACTTTAATCATCTTCCGCACATATAGGCATCAAGAAGGGGATATGACATACCTGAGCAGAACGACATGCCAATAGATGAGGAGTCAAGCCTAATGCCCTCAGTTCACGGACACTGTGTTGTGTAGGCTTAGTTTTCTGTATGCACAACATGCAGAGTCATGAACATTGAAATGGAAGAATACAATCAACTTTGACCATAAACAAATGAATCACAGCATAAAAAGATACTTTGCAAATTTAACAAAAATAAAACAACCAGATTAAATATTACCTGCTCTCCAACAACTCCTAAGACAGGTATCAGGCTCACATGAATAAGACAGAAGTTATCTGGTCCTGCAAAAACATGATAAATTGTTACCAAAACCATCAAATAATCTATTTGTAGATATTTATAAGTATACCATTGCTCTATAACTTGATTTCCCAATAGATTCCCTATGGAAACCAAAATTTTTTCCTCTACGAAGTAAGCAGCTGAATTAATATACATACTCATGCAAATAAGGAAGATGCTTATAATATACTAAACAATCAAACAAAATTCAACCAAACCATAATTCTTGAAAAGTGTCCAGTCAAAACAATTATGAAGTTCATGATACAGCTTTTAGGGGACATGCTGGTTGCTACAATTTTAAACTTCAAGACAGGGACTGATAATCAAACTGGAGAACAAGGATATGTAACTAACCCAAAATAGAGAAATTAATTAGTGTTAGTGTTTCCTTACCAACTGAAAATGACAATTGACGCAGAGCTTCAATGAACGGCATTGATTCAATGTCACCTAAAAGGAAAAGACAAAGCATGAGTCTCTTCAGATAAAACCAAGGGAACAACATCAAACTATCTTTGTTCTGCTGCTCCTACCTACAGTTCCTCCCAATTCTATAACACATACATCTGCAGGGCCCTCCTTCCCATCCACAGGAATAGCAGCAACTGATTCAATCCAATTTTTAATGGCATCAGTGATGTGTGGAACCACCTGGAAATTACTCAAAGTTCAGTGACCAATACCCTCCACATGCAAGAAAATCTATTTTCATTAAGAAACATAATCTAGTTAGATACAAAACATTACCTGAACAGTCTTTCCAAGATAATCACCTCTCCTCTCCTTCTCAATCACAGACTGAATAAAATTTTAAAAATAAAAAAAAACTCAGAATGGAAAATACGTGCCAGCACTGTGTGCATGGGAAAACCTAGCTGTTGTCATGAAAAACTGTTTATTAATTTTACTTTTTGTCACTCTTTTTCTCCAAATGGAAGACATTTAACTCTTATTTGCATCTATTGTCTTTAGCTCTTTATTAGATCACTAGGTCTATATATATAGCCCTATGTAGGTAAGCATTTCCCTAATACAGAACTCATAAACATGTTCAAGTACCTGAAATATTTTTCCAGTGGTAATATTGTTATCCTTTGTGAGTGTGACGTCCAGGAACCGTTCATAATTGCCCAAATCTAAATCAACCTTTTAAGATAAACCAAGGTATAAACCTGTTAATATTTTATTAGTATGTCATTTGGTTAATATACGCAAAAGCAGCAACGGGAAAAAATGTCCCATCTATGATCAGGAATAAAAGGATAAACTCAAAGTAAATGGCTCAGAAATGAAGCTATATAAAAATGGAAAATAATAGCAAATAGTGAAAGGGCTAGACCTCTCCGCCATCATCAAGAACAAAAACTTCCCCATGCTCGAAAGGTGACATAGTACCAGCATCGGTGTTCAGGTAAGGATCTGCAAGATACATGCACAAATTGATATGAAAATTGTTACTGCTTTATGATCAAACCTCAGAATGCATTAACCAAAAAGTATTCATAAAAATTTGCTAAAAATTTTATTACAAGAGCATGAACACTTCCTGGCAAACAAACACGCTCCAAAGCTCAATAAAAAACCAATAAAAACTTTTAGTTTCAAAACTTGAAATTCAAAAGCCAAAAGTATAATATGAACAAAATTAAACAGGAGAACTTACAAATTACATATTCCAATCAATAAAACACCTCAAGCAACATAAGTTATTAGCCCCAAAGAAAAAGGTAGCACGAATTATAACAAAGAGAGGCAAAGATCAAAACAAAATGACAAAGAAACACAACTAAAGGAAACCTATTTTGATGGAGGTGACTCGAAGACCGCAAGCTTTAAGGACGACGCCTAAGCTACTGGCGGTGACGCCCTTGCCGAGCCCACTGACAACTCCTCCGGTGACAAGAACGTACTTCATTCTTCTTCTTCTTTCAACCTCTTTCAGAACTTTTTCTGTATCAGAATGTAGACAAAGTGTTTGTATTAATGTCTGAGCGGGAAAACTGCAGTTGCGAAACTTCCTTCTTACAAACTTGTTTTCGAATCCTAAGAATCCTAATGGAGAAGGACGAACTGCTGCGCCCAATGCTTTGGTAAATATGTATTTATACATTATTTTTTCCCCCCTCTTTAGTACTTTCTCTTTACTTTTCGTCCCTAAAATTTGGTAGCTTCTTGTTGCGTTTTAAACGTCACGTCTAACAGCACAAGGTGAAATGACTAAAATAAAAACTTAATTCACCTTCTTATATATGATGGTGGAAGGATTTACATGTAATTTTCAGTGAACATTTTTTGGATTTACATGGCAAAGGCAGCTTATTATAATGGTTTATTTAAATAATACGCTTTAATGTTGGATTATGAGAGTTGTCAATTGATTCCTATTACTGATAACCACATCTTTATGTGATGCTTAAATTATGATTTACCTGAAAAGGATCGAATTAAGTAGATAAGTATCTTTTATATGGAGGATCAGATCCATTGAAAAGTGTATTTTTGGAATGTTTCTGCACCGTAAACTTTCGAAAAGACCCCACTTTGTACCATTATTGATTTTTCCCATGTGTGTGTATAACGTGCACATTCGTATATTTCTATATATGTACAGTTTGATGTACTTGATTCACAAATGTAGTTGTGGAGTATAATTTTTTTTCTTTTTTAGAGAGACTGTGGAGTATAAATTAAATTACAACTGTTGAAAATAAGTAGTTTTTTTTTTTTTCAATAAAATTGAAATATGAATGAACATGCTTTTTTTGTTGAAAAGGGTGCACAGTATATTTGTATTATGAATATTAATTCCTTCTCTAAAAAAAAAAAAGTAATACTTGTACTGAATAATATTCAAAATTGTTTTTTTTTTTTTTTTTGGTGTGCTTGGAAAATTTAGTTGTTTACACTTAACTATTTCAATAGGTTTTAACTAGCTGTGCTAGGGTAAATTGCAACGAAAATACCTGAATTTTAGGGGATCTTTTTTTATGGTACCTAAACTTCAAATTCTTTCTTAAAAATAGTTGAACTTCGAATGAATTTGCAACGAAACAGATTTTGTGTAACACCCCTTACCCGACCATTTGCAGCCGGACTAAGAAGTGTCACATTACATAATTCATATTCTGTCTACCTAAATTACAATAATAAGGGTATTTTTTTTTTTTATATCTATCCTAACTTTGCATGTGCTGACTTCATCTTCACAGTATATGCCAGTCTACGTTCTTCGGGCCCATTTGCTATTTATCAGTTCCTGTTTCTTTCACATCTTTCGGAGACCTACAAGTTCAGGATTAACCAAACTTGCTGAGCTATTACGCTTAGTGGATACTTTAACTAATATAAAGCACAAATAATTTAAATGCACATGCATAATTATTAAACAATATTAAGCAATATTTAAATATCACAAATCACTTTAATAAATTGCTTAATCAAAATCTTACTTGTTTAGCTCTACTAGGCATGTAAGTGAACACAGGGATAAC
>CATIWJ010134635.1:0-61317 GCA_949640765.1 Croton laevigatus | reverse complement strand
TCTCTCGGGCCGATGTCTTGGATGTAGGTTCTTTGGTGTTGGTTAAATCAGTGTGGCGAGGTCGCCTTTGGACATCGGATGATAAGCCGATGTCCAGACCTTATTCGGCCGGGTGGTCCGCAGATCTTTTAGGTTTAACCGACTTATCCAATGGTTTTTAGAGGGACGGCGTTATCACAAATTCTTTCATATTAATTTAGATTTGAAAACTAAAAGATGAATTCAAAATTAATAAAATGAAATTTAGAAGTGTAACACAAATTATACGGAAGTTGAGTTCAATTATTTAGATGACACATTAATGTTAAACGGTGATAGACAACTCTTTCAGATTTTGCTCTTTAAATTTCACAGATGATTTTCTTAAATTCAAGATCCTTTCGAGATAAGTTTTAGCTGAAACTTCTCTCCACGGGTATGGATCCACCGACGTTGGAATAGACCAATTCTAGTGACTGTGGACTTGTTGGAGAATGGACTAAACGGCAGTGACGTGGGGGAGAGCATTGATTGGAGCTCCACTTCGACAATAAAACAAAATTGTCAATGACGGTTGCTTTTGGGTACTGGATTTTTTATAGAGGAGGTTGAAAGGTGACATCTTTCATAATTTTTAACACATTTTGGCTTTTTTAAGAAAATAATGATCAACACCATTATCATAAACTAAAAATAAAAGTAGGGGTACTGTACTACTTGTTAAAAGACTCAAATGTTGAATAGTGGTTGTGAATTGCTATTTAAACAGATCAGAAAGTTGAATAGTGGCCCCCAATATGGGGAGTGGAGATGTTTAAAATTCATTTAATGTTTTAAATTTATACTTTTAAATTTGTATTTATTTCTTATGAATGGAATATATATTTTTCAAAAACTTGTTTTTTTTCAATGATAAGATTTTCTTTGAAAAATTCTTTTCAAATATAATTTGGTTCTCATAAACAAATGGAAATGTAATGAACAAATTATTGATGACTACGTAAAATTTGGGGAGAGTAATAATAAGTTTAGCTAGTAAGCAGCTATCTTCCCAATCACATGAACAATTGTAACTTTTAAGAAAAAGGCATGAAGTGCGCAACTACATCTTTACTTTGGAAGGCAAAAGAAACAGTCCAAGTCATACTAACATGTCACTTACGTAATTCATGAAATCTAAACAAACTCAAGCCTTGAAAATTACTTGCTTATGTCTATAAGTTAATCTATCAGAGGTATTATGGTATTTTATAAAAACACAAAAGAGTGGTGACCGGCAATTTGGTAATGTTTACCGAACTACTGATTACCAAAATTCCAAAAGATTACTGAACTTGTGATACCGAATATTTTTTGTTATCGATTTATTTTACCGAATAGTAAGAATACCTATTGGTAATTATCAATTAGTAACCAAATTACTGAAATTTTTTTTATTACGGATATCAACTAGTATATTATTTCCTATTTAAACTCTATAAAACGGCAGTAGTTTAACTCAATTTCGTTCTTGTATTAAAAATCTATTACCGATTCTGCAGTATAAATAATCGCCACTGAATCAATAACAGTTTCACCTACTATTGAAAATCAATTTTCATAAACGATAATAATATTTAATAACCAAAACCAAATTATTTCAATTGATTCGATTCGATATTCAGGAAAAACTAATTTTTCTCACTGGATCAATCAATTTATCACATTGAGTCTATGGTTTGAGTTTTTTTTTCCTTGCTAAATTTCTAATGATTTAATATTTTAATTTGGTTGGGTAGTTTTATGTTTGCGGAGGATGCACACACCAAAAAGAGCTAACAGTTATTAGAATGTGTTCGGTAATAGTAGTTTGACTAGTTAACACATTAAACACTCTTTTTTATAATATTTAGTAATGTTGTGTTCTAAGTATTTTTTAGATGTTAGGGTAGTATTTTACAAAAAGCTAATCATCTTAACATGTGTAACTGCTAGTGATTGGTTTATGAAACCCATACCTGAACAGATAACAACTAAACACTGTCAAAACAACTAATTTTGTAAAAAAAAAAAACCTTTATAATTGTGTTTAAATTTTTTTTTTAGCAAATAATTTAATACTTAATTTTTTTTTAGCATAACACTTAATTTTCACTTATACTCGGAAATATAAAAAAAGATTAATGAATCGTTAAAAAAAAAAAATTAATTCCGTTGACCGAGGTGGATATTAATTAACGGCTAGTTCCACTTATATGGAACTGAGTTGAAGAAAATACGTATACCCACCCCCTGTATATATATATTATTTTTTAACATAACCCACCCCCTATATATGAATCACGAAATGAATCTATTTTTTGGTCAAAAAAAGAAAATGAAACGATATGATTTTTATTGGTCGAATGTGCTACAGTTTCTGTGTACAAAAATAATGATAATAACAATTGATTAGATGGAACAAAAAAAAGGACTTAACACAATCATTCCAGATTTTTTCTGCACAAATGGAAGTCACAGTTATGTTTCAGTTCACCTTGCAGTTAATTAACCAACAAGAATTAATTAATCATTTACTGAGGCTTAGTTTTGGTAGCCACACCAAAAGGAACCACAAGACCAGGGTATGCATGGGTAGGAGGAGCCACCACACCACGACCAGCAAAAGTTCTTTGACTGGTGCAAGGTGCACCGCCCTGCCCAGGGACGTAGGTGCACCCATTTGGCCTCGAAGGGGTTACTGGTCCTTTCTGTAGAGACTGAAATACTAAATCTTTCTTTTTACTCGTAATCATCCAGTTTTGTTCTTCATCCAGAATTCTTGTAGCTTCAAATGGTGTAAATATAAGAAACGCCATTGTCAATACTAGAGCAAGGTTTTGATGTAATCCCATTTTCTTTTTCAACAAACTAAAATTAAGCAAGAGGAGGATGGCTTAAGAGGAGGAAGATATCGTATATGGGTAATTAGAAAAAAAAAATAAATCTCAAAATGGTGATGAATGAATATAATTTAAGGTGCAGGCGCTTATATATATAGTGTATTCTAATAAAGATATAAAATCCCACCTACTTTTATGACTTGAATATTTCAAGTTTTGGATTATGGGGTACGTGTTTCTGACTATTGACTAATTAATATTTATATATACTTATGTTGTTATTTTGATGTGTTTAATAATAATGTGTTAAGAAAATTGGAATAGGTCAATGCAAAAGAAAAATGAAATTTTAGATATTGGATTGAATAAATGTCATATTGATAACGGCAAGACTGAAGAAGGCAATAGTATTTGGTCCAAAATTAAAGGGGATAAAACTCTAATACATTTGATATTGATGGTTTACTCTATTTTCACATGAACATTAATTGATATCCAGTTTAATTTGCAACATTGCCAAAAATAGATGGTGTATATATGTTTTGTTAAGTCTCAATCGAAACAATTGTGGGGTAATAAAACGTCCACATAAAATTATTGAAACTATGAGATGACATGATCAAACATTAAAAAAAAAAAAAAGGACTAAACATAATTTTATCTCAAATTTTGGTTAAGAGGGTGATTGTCTATCACCTTTTTTTTTTTTAGGGTAGATTGTCTATCACCTTAATTCAAAACAGAATCCCAGAATCGAATCGAGTTGCTTTTTACCTAATCTGGTATAAATTCGGAAAAACTTGTCTGTGCATGGCGTATTTTACCTGCTTTGCTGAGCAATTGGACAAATAAAAAAAAAAAATTCTGTTGAGAATGGATGGATATGGTGGGGGAGGGGAACAGTATTAATGTGCCTGTCCATAAAAATTGCAACTTTTTATATGTTTTTTTTATAGTAAAGTGTTTTTATCTAGTATATTATTAATGAGATAAATTTATTATTTGCATACATATATTTATGTAAAAAAAAATTGTTATTTTAATCTTTCTTGGATTGTATTTATGAATTAATAATATTACTAATCATAATTATTTAGTTATTATTAGTCTAATATTTGTAGTTTAAATTTCATTATTTTATCATTTTTAGTGAGGCCAAATGTATAATTTGCTTGTTAAACTACATACAAAACATTTGTTAAAGTTAATGAAAAATCGATTACGCACTTTAATTTCTTTAGATGTATAATTTGGCATCTCACCTTATTAATTAAATTGTACACAATCCATCCAGACAAGTGTAATATGAACTTTACAATGTTTCCAAACATTATAAAAACTAATACATTCTACAATAGAGGTCAAATAAACAAATTCGCACCTGAAATTTATCCAAATTTTCAAATGGTACTTTTGTAGTTTACAAGTGACCATTTAGCACATGAATTTTTTAATTTTTATATTATTTAACATCTTATCACATAAAAAATAACGTGTGATTTTCAACCACGTGTGGAAGAGTATAAATTTCAACCAAAAAAAATGCTAAAGTTCAGATGTATAATTGTACATTCACAAAAGTTTATGGTGTCAAATAATTATAATTAAATCCAATAGTTGTTTGAAACTTATCTAAGTGTGTGTATGTTATAAAATTTCATGCTTGAAATGTATAATAGAATATTTACAAAATTTTGTGAAATCCATTTATAAATCTTTTTAATATGCTTGGAAAACCGAAAAAGAAAAAAAAGAAAAAAATTAAAATCTGAATTGAAAGTTTAAGTTAAACACATTAAATTCATTTACAAATAAATTTTGAATAGAAATTCAAAATTCCAAAATTATTATTCAGGGTTGGTTCCACAATTCAACTTAGCGAATAACGGATTGAAGTCAAACCTTATTATTTGGCATTTAGTAAACATTATCAACCTTAGCTGTTAGCGGATAAGAAGCGAAATCCGCTATGGATTCTATCAACTAACGAATAGCGGCTTTTTGCAAACGGCTATCAATTCTTTTGTACTTAGACAAAATTAACCCATTGAAACTCATATATTTTTAACGATTTCCTGCTGAAGATTTTGGTTCAAATTTATATTCAAGAGTTAGACTAGGAGGCTCATTTGTTTTGAGGAAAAAACCTAGTAAGAGAGAAGGAAAGAAGGAAATAAAAATTGTCTTTAAATCTCTATTAAAATCGAAACCAAAAGTTTGAAAATGAAAAATTTTCAAACGATCATTAACCCATCTTGGCAGCTAGAATCGTCGTCGGTGAAGAAAAAAGGAAGAACATCATGAAGGAAGATTTCAAGATTTGAAAGTATATGATAATTTATGTGCTAACAAAAAAAACAAAGAAAGAACTGTACTGAAGAAAGAGAAGGGAGAAGATTGACGGCAAGTGAGAAGCAAGAAGATAACCTAATTTTGATTTGAAACCTAATTTGAATATGGTTTCGGGTCAAAGCCCACATCACTCTTGGGTCAGCTCCAATTTTCAGTTGAGTCATTAATTAGGGAGCCAATATTTATGTAATATACGGATTGATGAGCTATAAAGAAAGCGGTTACAATTGAGCTCAATAACAAATGTAAATAGGAGATATAAAAAAGATATACAGTTACTGTACAAAAGTGTGAGATATACAATATATTTTTCTCTCGTTGATTAACACGAGATTCTTCCAAATACTCTCAAAATTGTTCATGGTATCAGATAGATTGGATCCAGAACCTGTGATTTCTATCTGTTCTGAACAGATTTGATTCTCAACTGCAATCTACAAAGAAAGATGGACACAGCAAATTAGCAAGGAATGAATTAGAATGAAAATAAGGTATATAAACTAACAAATTCAGATCATAATATAACAAACCCAGTTAACATGTTGAATGAGAGAAATTATCTCTCATGGAGCAGATCCATGATCATAGCATTAACTGCAAGAGACAAAACAGGATTCATAAATGGAGAGGAACCTAATTTTGGTAGAAATTCTGCATACTACAAAAGATGGAAGAGAGTTGACAGTGTGGTTACTATTTAGATCCTCAACCCAATTGCTCCAGATCTAGCAGAGGCATTTCTCTACACAGATAGTGCTAAGGAACTTTGGGAAGAACTAGCAACCAAATTTGGTGAAAGTAACGGACTACTCATCTATCAAATCAAGAAGGAGATAGCAGGTATTAGTCAAGTAAATACTTCTGTCACCGCATACTATACTAAAATGAAAAAACTGTGGGATGAATTGGCATGTCTAAAACCTATACCTAAATGTGAATATAGAGCTCTTGAGAGGTGTATTTGTGGAAGTTCAGCTGTAATAACAGGGCTGGAGAATGAATCTAGGTTAATGCAATTCCTTATGGGACTCAACGATTCTTATGATCATGTTAAGAATCAAATACTGCTTATGGATCCACTTCCTAACCTAGGGAAAGCCTACTCTATGGTTATGAGTGTGGAAAAACAGAGAGAAATACAATTAAGTGCTGCATCTGAAAATTCTATGGCAATGTATGCACACAGATCTGGAAACTTACAGAATCCACAGAGATTCAATAATTACAACTCAACAAAAGACAAGACAAACAAGTCAAGGAGGTACTGTACTCACTGCAAGGGTACAGGCCACACAAAAGAGGGATGTTTCAAGATTATATGATATCCAGACTGGTTTACAGAACTCAAAAATAAAAGAAAAGCATATGCTCAAGCACAAGCTCACTCAAAAGTCACTAATGCAGGACTAGAGACACCATTCAATGAACTGGAGATAAAAGCAGATGTGAAGGAAGATGCATACAGTGGCAGATTTTCAAAAATGGTGCAACAAGAAGTACAGAAAGTGCTGAAGGGAAAGACAGCTCAAGAAAACTACTCTGAATCACCCATAGTCAATGCTGCTTTTGCAGGTATTACTCATTTACATTATCAAGTTAGCATGCATGATAAGAAAAAAGGGAGCATGGATTATAGACACAGGTGCTACCCACCATATGACCAACACACTGAAATTTTTTGATACCTTTATAAAGCTAAATCCCCCCAAACCAGTGGATATGCCTGATGGCACACAAAGACAAATAACACACATAGGTATTGTAAAGTTACATGAACTCCTAGTTCTACACAATGTACTCTATGTGCCAAGTTTCAAATGGAACCTAATTTCAGTAACAACCCTAGCCAAACATAATAAAATTTCAGTAAAAACAATGCCTGACTACTATTTATTACAGGATATACAGACTGAAGACTTAATTGCAAAAGGAAAGGAGTTTGGGAACCTATATATGCTTGATGCAGGATGTTTTGAACAAAATGTAGTAGCTAGCAATCATGTTAATTGTAATAAACACATTGAACGTATAAGCCATTTGTGGCATGCAAGATTATGGCATATTTCTAGTTCTAGACAAAATCATGTTCTTGACATTCCAAATATCAATAAAGATTTTAATTGCACTATCTACCCTATATCTAAACAAACAAGAAAGCTATTTTCTATCAACCTAAGCCAATTCAAAAACCTCTTTAAACTAATCCATATAGACTTGTAGGATCCTTATGCAACCAGATCTATAACAGGAGCTCACTATATGCTAACTATAGTGGAAGATTGTAGTTGATACACTTGGGTTTTCATGTTAGCAAACAAACATCAAGTTTTTTCAGCCATAAACTCTTTTCTTACCCAAGTGGAAACACAATTTAGTACCAAAGTCAAACAAATTAGAACTGACAATGGTACTGAATTTGTGAATAAACCACTAAATAACTTGTTTCAAACCAAAGGAATAATTCACCAGTTAAGTTGCCCTTATACACCACAACAAAATGGTAGAGTGGAGAGAAAACACAGAGAAATCCTAAATGTTGCTAGATCACTTCTATTACAAGCCAATTTGCCCAACATTTTTTGGTCTGAATTACTTTTAACTGCCACTTACCTAATAAATAAAGTGCCATCTAAAGTACTTGATTGGAAGTCACCATTTGAGGTACTCTATAAGACCAAACCAGTCTTGACACATATAAGAGTAATTAGATGTTTGTGCTATGCGTCTAATTTGCAGCCACACAAAAATAAACTGTTTTAAATGGCTACTCCATGTGTCCTAATAGGCTGTGCTTTAACCACAAAGGGTATAAGATGTATAGCATCCAAGACAAATTGATGGTGATATCAAGGGATATACATTTCAATGAAACAGTATACCCTTTCCATACCACAAACCCAGAAATTTCATACCAATTTTCCTTACCCTCATGCATCAACATAGATCAACATAATCACCAAGATCACCAAGCACAACAAACTTCAAATGCATCAAGTACAAACACTGAAAAGACAGACACATCAATTTTACACACGAACCCACCAACAAATCAGCTTCAACAAAACAATCCAAACCATGACTTACCTAAACAAAGCCACGAAATGAACCAAAATGCCTTACCTTTCCCACAAACTGAACTAAGGAGAAGTACTAGAATTAAGCATAGTCCTGTTTGGCTTAATGATTTTTTCACATTCCCACAAACTCATTCTCAACATTCTGCATCTGCATCCACAGCCATCAAAATAAATCAAAACCTTTATTTTTCACCAAATTACCTTTCTTACCATGCTAATGTGTCTAAAATACATGAATCACTTTCTTATTTTCATGCTAAAGATATTGAAAATTGGGTTAATGCCATGCAAAATGAAATTGATGCACTTGAATCTAACAACACATGGACTATAGTTGAATTACCTAAAGGTAAGAAGGCTATAGGTTCCAAGTGGATATTTCGTGTGAAATACAAAAGCGATGGCAGTGTTGACAGGTACAAAACGCGACTAGTGGCCAAAGGTTACAATCAGAAACTTGGGGTAGACTACAATGAGAGTTTTTCTCCAGTAGCCAAATTAGTTACTATAAGAATCATGTTTACTATCGTGGCAGCTAGACAGTGGCCCCTACATCAACTTGACATCAATAATACTTACCTACATGGACATATTGATGAAGAAATCTACATGCAACCACCACAGGGTTATACAAAAGTAGGACCAGTGTGACAGCCCAAAAATAATAATTCTTCATTAACTTAAATAAGAAAAAGGATCAAATTGTAAATTACCAATAAAATTAGACTAAATGAAAAGTAAATTATATTAAATTTTAATAATGAATTATTTTAAGAAAATTTATTTAATTAAATGTCTAGAAAATAATTAGATTGAGTAAAAGAGTAATTTAAGTATAATATGGTATTTTTCAACTCTGAGGACATTTTAGTCATTTTGACCCTCAAAAAATTATAAGTTTGGAATTAAGTCTTAAAATGATTAAATTTGTAATCTAGACTTCACAACGAGTATTTTGAGTATAAATTTGCTATATTTTGAAATCAGTTAATTTTTACCACACCGGATAAAATAAGGTAAAACGGTAAATTTAAAATTTACCGAGGTTAAATAGTAAAATATTAAATTAAGTATAAATGTAATAAAATTGAGGTAGACCCTAAATAAACCCTTAAGCAATTGTAAACTCTTGTAAACAAAGATAAACTAATTTAATTTAATTTGAAAATTAAGTAAAATCAAGTAAATTAAGTGTCAAAATTATAATTAAAAATTCAGATTTCTTTAGAGACAAACTTAAATAAATATTTGTGATATTTTTATCAAATATTAAAGATATAATTTGAAGGGTTTACAATTAAATGAAAAATACGGATTAAAAGTAAATTGTAATTAAATTTTAATACAAGTAAAATTTAAATCTGTCACATACCATAATTGAAGTAGAATTATTGATGAAAAAAATGGGAAGCAAGTGAAAGACAAGAAAATGAAATTTATTTTGATATTTAGTGAATTTGTCAAAAAGTAAATAGTAATTAAAATAATTGAAAGCTAAATTACAAAAATTAATAATGTAATCTGATCTATAAATCAACCCCTAACCTCTGATGAGTCATTAGAGTATCCAAAATTTCGGGTAGACATCAAAAATTGAGAGAAAACACAAAATAATTCCGAATTGCCAAATCTGCCAGCCAGCCACCCAGAGCCCTGTCGTCCGGCGTGCTGGGTGCGCCGTTTGGCTAGGCGTGCGAGCGAGCAAGGGAGTGTCTGGCGGGCGAGGAAGGCGTCGTTCGGCGGGCTGCGGAGTGTCGTCTGGAGCGCGCCTGGGCGGAAAATTCCGATTTGTTCCTTTAAGTTTCCTACCGCGTTCAATTTTAACCCTCCACCTACTGTTTCTCTAGGTATCGACCCTCAAACTTAATTTAGCTCTTCATTTCAGTCCAAATCAGTTAATAAATTAATAAATCAAGTTTAATTTTGAAATTAAATATTTTGGGGTGTCAATAAATTAATTAGAGGCTATAATTAAATTTAATATGACTAAAATAAATATTAGAAACTGATTTTTGAGATAAAAATTATAAGATGAATATTTTATTAATTATTTGGTAAGTGATTTAATTTAATCTTGAAATTAAATATTCATGTGACTAAATTAAATTAATTTCACAACAATATTGGATCTAAAACAACTATAAAATGGGTCTAATTAAATTATATGACAAAAATTTGATGATTAACACTTATGAAATATTTATTAAATATTTAGATAATTAAAAATTAAAGACAATTATATGGGATCCAATTAAAAATAATCATATGGACTATTTTAATGGACAAATATGGACAATACCTTATGACTTTGAAAATGGACAATGATAAGACAAATGACAGTCCGAGGTTTTAAGAGATAGAGACTGTAACAAAGGAGACTGAGGTTTGATACTTTAATTATTGAAAAATTAAATTTTATTTTATACATATTTTTAATTGCATGAAATGATTGCTGGAATTGTTTGAGTTAAATGTTTATTTATTTCATATGATTATGAATTATTTGAAATTATGACTTTTGGTATTAAGAGGAAGAATTGAGAATTCTATTAAACCAAATATTCTTACGGATGGGTAAAAATATCACTTTGTTTAATTAAAGATTTTTAAATATTTGTTACATAAGATTTATTTAATTGTTATTAAAATTATTATTATTATTATTATCATTACTACTATTATTATTATTAATGTTATTATTGTTATTATTATTTAAAAGTTATATTTTCTTAAAAGTAATTGAAATATATTAAGTGTTTATAATTTGTAAATTAAGTTACTTAGTAATTTTTATTAAAGTAATATTTTTATTAAAATTGTTATTCTATAAGGAAAATATATTATTTTATATAAAGTAATTTTTATACATAAAAAGAGTTAGGATATTTTGAAAAATTATTAAATTTGATTATTTTGAGAAAAAACATTTATTACATATTTTGAAAAATTATAAGTTAAAAATATTATTTTTGGAAAATTACTATATAGTGAACTTTTAAATAATTTGACAAGGATATAAAATAAGAATATTTATGATAAAAATATTTTAAACAAAATAGGAAAAATATATATAAAAAAAGTTTAAAATAAGATAAAATATGGTTATGAAATAATAATATGTGACAAAAATATGTTTTGAAATTATTGAGGAAATGTTTGATTTAAATTAATTGTGATTAGTGAAATAATGAATTTCAAGTAAAAACGGTATTGAATAAATATCATTGATGAATTAATTTATGAAATAATATTTTGAAATTAAATTTATAAATAGCATGAAGTAAAAATATGATTTTGAAGTTTATATTTGATATGAACATGTTTATAAAAAATGTGATTATAATGAATGTTTATGAAAAGTGTGATTATAATGAATATGTGGATGTGAATTGCATGATGAAAAAAAAATATTATATTTGGATTAAGTTGAAAAAGAAAATGGTAATTTTGAAAAGAAAGGCAAGTATGATTTGGGAAAAATAGAAATTTTGAGAAAAATATTTTAAGCTCTACTAGGATTTAGTTGATCCGAGTTAAAATATGGAATGATTGATCATATCCTGAGCTTTTGATATATGGCCATTGATTCTTACGGTGACGGCCGTTGTGATTGATTTGGGGTGACGACTGATTTGAGATAGCCATTTGGTGAGTTAATTCAATAAATTGTGATAGCCAGTTGGTAACACAGCCAATTGGTGAGTTTGTTCAATATGTTCGTCTGAATATCTGGTAGAGCTAAACAAGTAATATTTTAAATTAAGTAATTTATTTGATTATGTGATTTACAATATTTTAATATTGTTTATTGTGTTTCAAAAAAAATTATGCATGCGCATTTAAATTATTTATACTTTTCATTAGTTAAAGTATCCACTGAGCGTTATCGCTTAGCAAGTTTGGTTGATTCTGAACTTGTAGGTCTCCGAAAGATTGAAAGAAATAGGATTGTCAAATAGCTTATGGGTCCGAAGAATTTAGTTAGCATATACTGTGAAGGTGAATCAACACGAGCAAATCTAGTATCAAATTTGTATTGTAGATATTAAAAAAAAATACCATTATTTTGTAATTTAGATAGAATATGACATGTAATATGCAATGTGGCACGTCTTGATTCGGCTGTAAATAGTCGAGTTAAAGGATGTTACAACCATGACAAGTATACAGATTACTAAGGTCTCTTTATGGCTTGAAGCAGGCTGATCGTCAGTGGAACAAAGACTTTACTGACACTCTTTTACAGTATGGGTTTCATCAATCTGAAAATGACCAATGTTTTTTTATTAAAGGTTCTGATCCTACTTTACTTCTCTTAATCCCATACGTGGATGACATTTTAGTCACTGGTCCTTCAGAACACGTCATTATTGAGCTTAAACAGCATCTCAATGAGAAGTACACCATCAAAGATTTGGGGTTAGCCAGATATTTTCTGGGAGTGGAAATTACAAGATTAAATGACGGTCTATACGTCTCACAAAGAAAATTTATCATTGATATGATACAGGAGATGCATATGACAAATGCAAAAATAGCTACAAGTCCTTTTGTTCAGGGTTCAAAGTTAATACCTGAAATGGGTAAAAAGCTTGATGATCCAGAAATTTATCGACGCTTAGTCAGTCAGCTGTTGTACCTTAACTTTACCCGTCCAGACATAACATACACAGTGCAAACAGTTGTCTCAGTTCATGCAAGTTTCTCATCAAGGACACTTAAACGCAGCCATACATCTACTAAAGTACCTTCATTTTATAACAGATCTGGCGTTGTTTTTCCTGAAAAGTAGTGATCTTTCGCTTAAGGCATTTTGTGATGCTGATTGGGCTGTGTGCACTATTACAAGAAGATCTATCACAGGCTACTACATCTTTTTTGGCGATTCTCTTATTTCCTAGAAAACAAAGAAACAAAGCATCGTTAGTCATTCTTCAGCAGAGGCAAAGTACCGGAGTATGGCAAACACGACTTGTGAACTTGTCTGGATAACAAATCTCTTAAAAGATTGCAAAATAGATGTAAACAAACCCATACCTTTGTATTGTGACAACCAAGCTGCCATTCACATCTCTTCTAATCCAGTTTTTCACGAACGGACAAAACACATCGACTTGGACGGTCACGTTGTTCGTCACCATATCCAGGCTAGACTTATTATCACCTCTCACGTTCGCACACATGAACAAATCGCGGATATTTTCACAAAAACACTCACCCATAAGCCATTTTCCTATATGATCGATAAGCTTGGACTGGTCTATCTATCCCAGTACTAGTTTGAGAGGGGGGTGAAAGTATATGATAATTTCTGTGCTAACAAAGAAAGAACTGTACTAAAGAAAGAGAAGAGAGAAGATTGACATCAAGTGAGAAGCAAGAAGACAACCTAATTTTGATTTGAAACCTAATTTGAAAATGGTTTCGGGTTAAGGCACACATCACTCTTGGGTCAGCTCTAATTTTTAGCTAAGTCATCAATTAGGGAGCCAATATTTATGTAATATATGGATTGATGAGCTGTAAAGAAAGCGGTTACAATCGAGCTCAATAACAAATGTAAATATGAGATATAAAAAGGATATACAGCTACTGTACAAAAGTGTGAGATATACAATATATTTTTCTCTCTTTGATTAACATGAGATTCTTCCAAATACTCTTAAAATTGTTCAAGATTTCTGAGGACATCTTTGGTACAATCAAGGTAAATTCAGTTACTGTAGCTCTCGTTGGTTAAGAGCATATAATACCCTAATTTTTAAATATCGATTTTTAATTAAAAGGGGACTAAATCAAAAGTAAAATTTATTTTGAAGGGAACTATTGTCAAATTACTTTACGTAAAATATGGGAACAGTTAAGGGCAATTTTGAAATTTTAATGGTGTTACTATTATTATATTTATTATCAATATTATTATTATTATTAATTAGGGTTGAGCATGTGTTTCGATCCGTTGGGGATATCCGTTAATCCGACCCGTGAAGGATTATTTTCCCCTACCCGTTGGGTAATGGGGAGGGGATGGGTTTGAAAAATAAAACCCGTTACCCCGAAACGTGCCCCGTTCAATGGCATTTTCATAATTTTAGTCTTGTGTTAAACCTAGACATATATTTGTGTGATTTCTACTCTTGACGTTGCTTTTTCCTTCAACTTATAGATTATTTTGTTATTGCAATTTAACAAATATCTATCTAGATTTTTTTTTATTATTATGGAAATCTCATTTTCTCTCCTTATTTACTATTGTCTTCCTCTTCACTATCTTTATGTTTGCAACCACTCAGCGAGTCATTGTTTTCTTTTTTACTTGTTTTTTCTATTATTTTGTTATTATTTTGTTATTTTATAAGACATTAATATCTGTTGGAATTTTTTATTTTCTTATGACCTTTGTCTACATGTGGTTTACATTTTCTTTAAATTTATGCTCCGATAATTTGTTTAAATATGTTTGTTCTGTCTACTGTTATTTAGATACTACCTTGTTTATGAGTTGGATTTCTCATCTTTTGTGTTTTACTTTTATTGTTTGATGAAATGAATTTCTTAATTATTACTATTTTTTATTAAAATTGATTTATTATGATTTACTTAATATGTATTATGGTTTTAGTTTATTTTTTAAATAAAAAACCCGCGGATTACCCGATCCACCCCGTGCCCCAAAAAACCCAACCCGCAATAACGCGGGGCGAGAATGAATTTTAGGAAACTCGCCCCAAACCCGTTCTGTGCTCAACTCTATTATTAATAGTATTATTATTAGTATAAAAAAGGAAAAAAAAAGATTTTAAAAAAAAATTGGAAATGGAAATGAGAAAATAAAAGAAGAAGAAAAAAAAAAAGAAGAAATAGAAATGGGAAAATAGAGAAAAAAAGGGAAGAAAAGAAGAAAAAAAGGGAGAGGAAAGAGAAAGGAACTTCCGGCCACTCCACTGCCGCCACCCCTGCACCGGCGACCAGTACTCTCCTGCCGCCACGAAGCCCAAGTCCCGGCGAGTCCACTGGCGTGAGCACGGCCGTAAGAAACCACCGGAACTACTCGTACTCGCGACTCAAAGGGACTAATCACTATTTATATTACTATTTATTGTCACATTCAACTGCATTTTTTGACGCCTTCTAGTGGTCGGACGGCGGAAGTAAGGATATTTTTGGACTCTTCTTTTCAAGGGCTTTCTAGTGATGTAAGATTCATCACCGGAAAATACGGTTTTCGATAACCGAAGAAGAACGCCACCGTACTTTTCGGCGACGATTCTGGCCGCTACGATAGTCGGACGGAGACTTTGAGGGCTGATATGGAATCCTCTCTCCACGAACTTTCCGATGATGTGGGCCTTGTTGCCGATCTATAGCCGGATTGAAACTCGTGTTCAAATGGCCAATTGGATTTCTTTGATTTTCCGGTGATCTCCGACCATGATCCGTCCACTTTGAAGGTAAATCTTGAATCCCCATTCCTTAAGCTTTATTTTGATGTTGAGTTTGTGTTGATCGGTCACCAGATTTGAAAGTTGTGTTTTCCGGTGACCGGCCGAATGGTTTATTGGATTTTCTGGCCAAACGGCTTGGAATCTGTTGTGTGTAATTACATATTTAGAATCTAGGCTGTGAGATGAAGCTTTCGATGTGCTCGGATTTAAAATCCGACAAGTTGAAATTTTTCGGCAACCAGAATATTCCCCTGCAAGCGACCGGAATATTCCTTCTCCGGCGAACACCTCTGGACAAAATTTAATGGACATCAATTTGACGTTTTGAATCTAAAAATGAACTCCGTTCGACGAATTGATAACCGAAGCAATTAACACAGAAATAAATAAATGAATAAATTGATAAAACATAATTTAATTGATGGATGAATAAATAGTGCGGACCAAATAATTAATTAATGGTGTTACTAATATGAGTAATCGAAATAGGGTATAAAATATTACTTGATGTTGTTAGAATAAATTGTCAACACTGAATATTTAGCTGGGAAAGTTAAATTATGGGTAAAATTAAACAATAGAAAATAAATAAATGTTAAGGTAGAAACTAATGATAATAGTAATAATAATTAATTGATGATGGAACAATATGGGTGACCAAATTAGATCGTTACAGAACTAGCAAAGTCGGGACTTATTTATGAAATCGGAGTAATTGAATACGATTATATGATGTGGAAATTTAATAAGGGACAAATGAATGGAACGGCTAGAGAAATTAAGAAAATGATTATGTATCAGAATGCGCAACGAAAGTGTACCGGAAAATAGTATCAAGAACGAAATTATGTAATTAGATAAGGGTCAAATAAAGTAAATAATAAATTAAGCGGACTACATAAGTATAGCTAATATAATAGAAATAGTTAGAAGTGATTTATTAATAAAATCAAATAAAGAAAATTAATTGAATTGCAATTCGGTAATATAGCTGACGACGGGATATAGATGAGACGAAGGAGCATAAGAAAGATGCATTACCGATGTGCCGATAAGACAGGTTTGATACTTTACCTTTACTCAACTTGCTGTGAATAAATGCTATGTCGTGTTACGATTCTATGTTGTGCACTGCCTGATATTTATATTGACGTGAACTCTTGTTATGTAATATTTGAAATGTTTGTGTAAAGTATCCACTAAGGGAAACGCTTAGCAAATTAGTTTTTGCTAACTTGTAGGTGCCAGAAGTAGAAGTCAAGAAAGAACTAGTAAAGCGGAGTGCCAACCGAATCTGACAAAGCATTAGCGTTGCATATACTGAGAATATTGTAAAGAATTTTCTGAATTACTGTAAAATAAATTACTGTGACGTAATGAGGTGATGTAACTAATAAAATAAATAAAAAAATTAAGTTCTGAGTACCGTTGAAGGACACATGTGACACCTCAGTTTGTCTTATTTGTAAGACAGATTTGGGGTGTTACAGAGCATGTTCAATCTTCCTTCTTGGTTTGGTCCAACTTTATTAGCTACATCATATGTTAATTCTCATTTACTGATTTGAAATGTGCAACTGAATGAACAAAGTGAAACACACTAAATCACGACTCATGACTGTGGCTTTTTATAGTAAATCTTTTTAGGATTCTGGTAGATAACTCGCTAGGAATTTGATTTGAACAATTGGGCGTAAGAGGCATATTTGCAAAATTTTCAGTTGATTAAACTGTTTTAAGCAAACCAAATAAAAAAGGTTGTTTAACAATTTCTGTAAATAAAAATCAACTATTATTTTCTTTGTTTCTTTTGAAACAGAAAGAACCAAACAACAAAAATAAAGTTCCAAATCTTGAAAACAGAAATGTAACTTGAAACTATCTCAAAAATTACAGCGTCAGAGCTAATAATTTTGCTAGAAATTCACACCAAATCTAACAAAGATAAAAGTCCACCCTTCAAGATATTAATTGCTTCAAGCAATTGCACAAAGACAATATATAATATAAATACAAGTTCAAGAATCAAGAGAATACCCAATTAGGTAGGGGTGCACAAGATAACTAAAAATTCGGTTTCCGAATCGGATCCGAACCGAACTGAACCGAATTTTCGGTTCGATTTTTGATTCGTTAAATAGTATAAATCGAATTTTCGGGTCGTTAAATTATAAAAAAACCTGAAATTTTTACATGTAAAATTCGGTTAAAACCGAATTTGAACCGAAACCGAACCAAAATTCGGTTTAAACTGAATTTTGGTTCGGTTTTTGGTTCACAGATTTTCAATTCGGTTTTGAACTGAAAATTGATTTTTGGTTCGATTTAGAGAACTGAACCGAATTTGTGCAGCCCTATAATCAGGGATGATCAAAATCGAACCGGAACTGAAAATCAAACCAAACCGAACTGAATAATCGGTTAACCGAATTTTCGGTTCTTCAAATTGTATAAACCGAATTTTCAGTTCGGTTTTCGGTTCACCAAATAGTATAAATTGAATTTTTTTACATGTAAAATTCGGTTAAAACCGAAACTGAATTTAGGTTCGGTTTAAACCAAATTTCGGTTCGGCTCATAGATTTTCAATTCAGTTTTGAACCGAAAACCGATTTTCAATTTGATTCACCGAACCGAACCGATTTTGACCACCCCTATACCCAATAGACTCCATTTCCATTAGATTAGGATCGAAATTATCTCCCTGTTTTCTATTCTTTGATATTCTATTCAAAATTAATAACTGTACAATGTAACTAACTAGATGCCGGTAATTTAAAAATAGTTGATTATGAGTTACTTATTCTCAATCTTTCTAATAATCAGCTTGAGGTATGTAATTTTGCCAAAAAAAAATTCTATTTTTCGCTGTAATTTTTTTATAATTGTGCTAGTTATAGAATGGGAATTATAGTTTTAAATTACTTTTTTTTTTGCTTGCTATGTGACATGTTTTCAATTTTGAATAAATATTATAAATTTTTAGCTTCTTTGACTGGAGCCAAATTTTGTAATCATTAATATTGCCTTAATTAATTAGAAAATGGGGTTGTTTCTTAATGCTTTATAGTAACTGTAAAGTGCTTCTGCTGGCCAATTTTGATATTTGATTTTGGAATTGCTGCGTTTGTTTGAATTTTTTTGTTAGAAAATAATAATTCAAATCAACGAATAACTTTCTTAATTTTATTTATTTTTGTTTGCAGCAATAGGTTATCCTTGATTCTATTTCTGGACTAGAGATACTTTAGCAGTCTAACACTTCTTCCAATCTTCTAGACTCATTACTTGACTCCAATAGATTGTTGCATAATCTTAGGGGGTGTTTGATTCGTGCAGGGGAAACAGAATGGAATCAAGAAAGGGAAACAAGAGGAAAGTAAATAGAGAATCAGAATACCTTTCCCTGTTTGGTTATACTCCAGAAATGGAATGGTTTGCCCCCTAATTCCTTTTGTGACTGTTTGGTTTGAATCAGGAAATCGGAATTATTATTATTATTATTATTCATTTATTATTATTATTCATTTATTATTATTATTATTATTATTATTATTATTATTCATTTATTTATTTATAATAATTATTATTATTATTTACTATTTATTATTATTTATTTTTATATTATTATTATTATTATTTATTTTTCATTTATTTATTTATTATTATTTATATTATTATTATTATTATTATTTATGTATTTATTATTATTTTTTATTTATTAATAATAATAATTATTATTATTATTATTATTATACTTGGTTGGAGAATGAGGAAGGGAAAGGGAATAGAAAACCCTTGGGGGGTTGGGGAATCAATTTGGGGAATTAGGGGGAAAGCTAAAACTAAAAATAGGTAAAGAGAATGATTAAAAAGGTCAAACAAACAAACAAACACAAAGGGTTTCATTCCCTTTCTTTTTCCTGATTACCCTCAATCAAACGTCCCCTTAAGGTCTTAAATTTTCGAGGAAACCAATTGAAAGCTTTTTTGAAAAGTATTGCTCTTTGTAGATGGTGCCCATATTCTGGTTGCTCTTTTAAATATGATTCTTTATCTTTGATTTTTAGTCTGCTAAATTGGTATGAAAAATTAACGTTGTATTATTGCTTAAATGAGTAGTGTAGCCAAGTTTGTCTTTTTATGTATAAATATTAGGAAGTGTCAAATGAAAAATGTAAAATGGCTTTTAGAAAAATAATGTATCCCTTCTTGGGAATAGGTTGATAGAAATTAGCCAATTTTTACAATCTTAAAAAGCTTGCATGTTAAGACAGAATTAGAAGTAATCAAGAATCTATTAGCCAAATTGATTGATAGAAATTAACCAGGAATCAGACCTCACGTCTTGGCTTTCTTTTATACTTTATAAAGAAAAATAAAACTATAGTCGAATATTATATTAGATTTAATTAGAAACACAACCATAACAAGCCAAATTAATGTCCTAATATTTCATATTATATTATGTTCATTATATTTGTTATTACTTTTAGATAAAGTGACTCATGTTGAATTTGTTAATTTTTTTTAAACTTTTCTTCTATTATTTATTATGTTCTTAATGTGGTTGAATAATCTATTACATGCAATATAAATTTATAAGATATAGGTCAATTGTTTTACTCATTCATTATATTCTTTAATTTATTTCAAAATTTTTTTTTAAAAACTACATAGGTTAAAATGACTCCTAAGAATAAGATTAGTGGAAGATCAACCCAAAGCAATGAAAGAGACCTTAAACATTGGCATTCTTCTCTCAAATATATGGAAAGAAATTTTGGAGTTTGGAAAGCAAGATGGAAAATATTAGGAGTAATGCTTGCATACTCATTTTTCTACCCAAAAAGATGTTGTTACAGTATCGATGGTACTACATAATTATATTCGAAGAAAAGCTTTTGATGATCCAACATTTTTTTTGATTCAATAATAATCTTAATTTTGTACCACTTGATTCATTTAGCAATACAAATGACACCCAACCGGAGAAAATACCGTCAGGAATAGAGCAATTCATATGAATGTTATCATGATCAAATTGCTCTTAGTTTAATGGCAAAAGAGAGAAAATAATAAAGTGAAAGTTTATGGTAGGATTACTTCAAATTGTATATTCTTTAGCCATACGAAAATAAATTAAATTTTTATTGACAATTTTTATTTAATCATTTAATTTTTATTCCACAATATTATAATTGTAATTAATATTTAATATATTTTAATTTATTTAATATATTAATTTGAATTTATTAAATACCCTTATTGGTCATTTTACATATTAACCATAACAGTTACCTATAAATTTACCAAACACTTAGTCCCATCAGCTATCCGTAACAGTCAGCAGCTTTCAGCTGTCTAAAACTGCTAAACCAAACAGGCTCTGAATTAACAAGTAAAAGGTTCTTTTTTATATAGTAAAAAACCCATGTCCTTTCTGGTTATTTTACATATTTTTGCAATTAAAAACTAATTATAAGCTAATTTATTAGCTAGTTTTACCAAACACTTCACAGTTTATTTTTAATCTGATTATAATCCAAAAATCACTTACACACAATAAATTGAAAAGTACCAGCAAAGAGAAACACCCCTGAGTTGTATCAGAGTTAGTGGTTGGTTAAAATACCCACATCTCCCACAAACCCAACACAAACTTTTCAATTTCCACCTAAATTCAGTTGCATGTGCCTATTAGAAAGAAAAGAATTTTCAATTTCATCAAAAATAAATTTCCAAAGTACAATTTCAAAAACATTTTCAATATAAGGCGTGAGAAAATTCTATCATAGACCTAGTCCAATGGACCAAGCTAATAGCACGGAAGGACAAAAGTAATTTTTTAGCATAGCAAGAATAATGATTTTAACTGGCAAAAAAAAAAAAAGTTCATAAACAAATAAGCGTAATTTAGTTTAAATTCTTATTTTTTAGGGAACATTCAATTTTAGTAAATGCTTTTGATTATTGAGAATTATTTTATTTTGACAATGATTATTGACAAGGTATTTTTCCCTTGACGATGTTGATTGTTGAATAGAATTAGAAACCGAGACGCTGAAGTTAAGAATTGAACATTGAAACTGGAATGAAAGCGTATACTTGAGTTTTTGAGTTTTGACCTTTGCTTGCCGCAATCCATGGAAATTTATACCTTTTTTATTTTCCGAAGCTGCCTGCCTTTGTAGGTTGGGCATAGACGTTGAACAATTCCTCTTTAATCAATTTATATTTTATACTATAGCATTAAAATTCAAATTAATTTAATGCAGACATACAAGAATTGTCCGTCTTTACAAAATTTTACCCTTCTCTCAGTATCTAAAGTTCAAAAAATAATATATCAATTTAAACTTATTAGTTTAAGTATGGTTCAAACATATCTGCCAATGCCATAAAGTAAAGCATCGGTTCGATTTGAATAGAACATGTGTTACTGAAGGAAGCAATTGTTCTATATGAATTGAACATATGCAATGAGGGGCACCATTGGTTCAGTTTGAAACCAACAAGCACAATCGATTCAAATATGTTGCAACCAACTTCGACAACCAACACCAACGTTTTTATTTGAGCTAAACATTTCAAACTGATTGCTTGTTGAAAAATTTTAATAAAAAAATTGAAAATATGAATTTCAAAAAATTGAATCAAATCATTCGACCGCTATTTTTGAGTAACAACAATAGCGCGAGAGCTCAACCGCTTTTCAACTTTTATTTTAGATATTGAGCTATTCTTAATACAAACATAATACCCGCTTACCTTTTTTTTTTAATGTGGAATAACACTTGCTATATTTTCCAACATGCATCTTATTTTTAAACATAATTTTAATAACTGTAAACTGCTCACAGTTCAAGCCAGATTACCTTATAATTATAAATTATTGAAATTAAACATAATAGTTGTCTTTGTATTAAGGGAGGTTCACAACAAGGTCCGTGAAATTCAACAAATATATAACGAGGTCCATATGGTTTTGCAATATTATACACTAGACTCTTTCCATTAATGTTTTCAGTTAGTTTGGTTAGAAAAATTATAATTTGGTCCTTCAGTGAAAGAAAGAATACAATCAAACTTTATTTTGGTCATCTAACTTACAAAAAGATGCATTTTAGTCCTTATTCTATTTAATTTATTAATAAATTTTTTATTTGATTTATTTTAATAATATTTAATTAATTTTAATAATTTAAATCCAGAAATTAAATAAAATATATCATATTTTATTTTTTTTAATTTTACAAAACTTTAATTTTTAATTACTAAAAAAATAATTTTAAATTCTATAAACTTTTTTCTAGAATTTTTTAAGAAGATATTAGTAAAAAATTAATATTTTAAAAATCCCTTTAAGCTAAAATGAAATATGATGAAGATGGGAATTCATCTTTTTTCAATATTTCAAATTTCTTTGGATGACAATCAAAACATTAAAAATTAGGTAAAAGCATATAGATAAGATTTGAAGTTGCAATTAAAAAATATTTTGAAAAAAAATCTAAATTTAAAATTACTTTTTATTTAATAAATTAAATTAATTATAAATTAAATTTTAAAAATAACAGAATAAAATATATCATATTTTATTGATTACTGTATTTAAATATCAAAATTAATTAAATATAATTAAAATAGATCAAATACAATTTCTTAATTAAATAGAATTAGGACTAAAGTGTATTTTTTATAAGTTGGAGGACCAAATGAAATTTGGTTGTCTTCTTTCTTTGACTAAAGGATAAAATTATAATTTTTCTAGGCAAACTAAAAAAAAAATTAGTAGAAGTATCTTAGAATATGGTGTTACAAAACCATAGGGACATCATTGTATATTTGTCAAAATACAGAGACCTAATTGTATATCAGCATAAAATTCTGTGAATTTAATGTAAATCTCCTTTGTAATATAATTGACTCTGTAATTTTTTTTTTAACATAAGCATTTTACTCTCACACACTCAAAGAAATCATTCTGTAATTTACTTGTGCTAGGATTTAATAAAAGTGTGCTGATTGTGGGTGCAGGCCCCATTTTATGTTTTTTTTTTTAAATTAAATGTTTATTTTTCTGTTTTGAATTGTGAAATTAATTTCAGTAGGTCACAGTTTATAAAATTTGACTATTTATTATAAATTTCACATAACTGTAAATTTAACGGTTTTAATTATTTCATATGAAATTATAATATAAAATTAAATTTTACAAACTACGATCTACTGAAATTGATTTTGGACTCGGAACAAACAATTAAACATTTAATTTGGAAAAATAAAAAGAATAAAATGGGGGCTGCAACAAGTTGAGGGTGGCACCCACAAGCTTTACCGTCAATGAAACTTCAAAGAGGCTCTGTTTCTCCCAGCATCACTCCGAACAAATTTTTTGCAAGAAATTATGTATTATTAGAATGGGATTACACAGCAGGAAAATGGAAAATAAATAAAAACAAACAAATCCTACTTCTTATTAGGCACTTTTAAAAAAGAAAATAAAAACCATAGATCATTACTCCTAATGATTTTCTTTCTTCATTCTGTTAATATCCAAAGGAATTCATTTAAGGTTAATTAACAGAGACTCCAACTGGACGGTGCAAGCCACGGCCTGCATAGTTCATGTTGTTGATACAAGGCGGACCTTCTGAGTGGGGACCGTACGTACATCCACTTGACCCAGAAGGTACTGGACCTCTCTGCAGAGATTCTAACCGGAGAATTTTCTCCCCCATTACTAACAACTCTCCTTCTTCTTCTCTGTGTTGAAATAATGAAACCCTAATTGCTTCGTGTGCCTGTATCATGCACATCAACAAAACTATAGTTACAAAAACAATGCTTAGTTTCCTCATAATGTTAAGTAATTGAAGATGAACAAGCACTAAAAGAATAAATGGTTTAGTTGCTATTATGGAATGGAGCATATTATGAGGTATTTATAGACTTATTTTTCAAATTTTTTTTTTTGGAATAGAACTTATTTTTCAATTTAATACAGTCAATTTGATCAAAATTTGACTTCCTTCAAAATATTGGGTCTGAGTTGGAAATTAAATTGTCAACTAATTGGTATTTCAAAATTCAAACCTTTGGTTTTGTCTTGTGTTACACATCATAATGGCTTGTTTTTTGGGCAAGAAGAAATTGAGACTAATGTGTTCATTCGTAGCACGTTAAAATAATTTCCATATCTTTGGTCTAAGATTTGAAATTCATAAGTATCATTTAAATGTTTTTTTTTCTTTTGAATTAATTTTTCATCCATTTCTAGATTTGAATAGAAATGCTCATATATTATCTCATTCACAAACAAACAGTATGTGTGTTATATCCACCAGTTCAAATATAAGGCAATAATAGGCCGTAAATGAATAGAAACATTTACGAACAACTCGAACCCAGCTTATTAAAAACTTGTCTTAAATTAGTTTTAAAGTAATTGAGCTAATAAGTCGGAGTTCAACTTTCAATCTTGATAATAAATGAGTTCTAGGTCGAGTTCAACTTGTAAGCTCATGAACAACTCGTGGTGAACAAGTAAATAAAGGAGCTTGAACATGTTAGTATAGATATTTATAGATATAACAGTCCGGCTATGCCTCTCGAGGCGAGGGGCTCTCACCTCTTTGTTTTTTTTTTTCGACTCGAATAGTTAATTGTCTGTACTCAGTCTCGAAATTAATTTCAGTTGTCTACAGTCATTTGACTCCATATTACAAATTTCATATGACTACAAATTCAATAGTTTCAATTATTTCATATTTAATTTATAACATGGAGTCGAATTCTACGAACTGTGGACAACTGAAATTGATCTTGAAACTAAGTACAAACAATCAACCGTTCGAGTCGGAAAAAAAAAAGGTGAGAGCCTCTCGCCTCGAGAGGTTTAGTCAACCTAGATATAATATGTCCATTCCAAATTAAAGTGTATATGAAAATTTTAGACTCCAAGTGCCAAAGGATGGAGGAAGAAATTGAAGAATTTTAATTATGATGCATAATATTTGAAATTTTATATTGTAATTATCGAATACAAATGGACTCCATCTTTACAATGTTTAATGGAGCTTTCAAAGCTAAAAACATGTGCAATTCTTAAGCAACTCAACTTCAATACACCAGCTGTCGATTCAACTCTGTTTATTTTGTGCATGCATGAAAACATACACGTGACAAACAAACTTAGCCACTTATTTACTTACTATAAAAGATTTGTACAGGTACAGGCTTAAACCACAGCTAGCAACTAACAAGTAATAAAGCTTTTATTTACGGTTAACAGACACCTCAGCTCGAGGAGTGTATGGACGCGGACGTGCATAGTTCTTGCTGTCGATACATGGTGACCCTGTGGATTTGGGACCGTAGGTACATCCACTTGCTCCAGATGGAACCGAACCTTTCGGCAGAGATTCTAGCAAGAGACTTTTCTCCACCATTTTGTTTTGAAATAATGGAACACTGATTGCTTCGTTTGCTTGCATCATACACATCAACAAAACTATAGTTACAGTTACAAAACCAATGCTTTGTTTCTTCATATTATTAATTAGTTGAAGAAGAAGAAGAAGCACAAGACTAATACTATATTAGAGAATAATGGTAATTAATGTTTAATTTATAAATGGAGCATATAGATATGAAGGATGTGTATTTTTTTTTAACATATGAAGGATGTGTATTAGCTATTTATAGACATTTTTATTTGAATATAATTTAAAATAGTCAATGTTAATCAAGTAATTTGACTTCAAATTTCCTTAAAACGTACGAACCAATAATTAAATAATCTTTTGGTCAATAACGCACCATTGATTGTATTTTGGGCTGTTTGAGTCTGATGAAGTTTTGATGCATAGCATGTAAAAATTTCTATGATTTTGGTCTAAGGTTTGAAATTCAAGAACATGTTTGCTTCATGTAAACTTCGTGTTAAATTTGCTTCACAAAATTACAATAACAAGCTTCATATACCGGATATGAGATTAATGAAGTCTTCATTTTTACTATATGAATTTTTTTCATAAATTAAATTCTTCAAAAATTTTTTTGTTGAATTCAAGCAAGCAGTACAATTCAAGTCAATTTTTCTGAATTGTAACACAAAATATTCATTTTTTTTTTTGTTTAACCATTTGGTTTTTGAACATTAAACCACATGCTATAACTAATTTAGAATTAAGTCAATCAGGATCACTAATAGTAGCAAAATTCTCCCTATAGTAGTTAAAACGTACCTATATTTTCAAGTTTTGAACTCGAGACCATTAATTAAACAAAATGAACTATTTGATAGTTGATTATGTATATTTTTTTTTTAATGGGATCAAAGCGCAATATAATTAAACATTTAATTAGTTTCATTTCTACTCTAAAACTCGAAAGTATGAGTTGATTATTATGAGAAAGTTCGAATTGGTTGAAAAAAAGGGAAGAAAAAAATGGAACAAAGAGAACACACAAGATGAAGAAGAGAGGAGGATGTGAAGAGACCCATAGCACATGGGGCACGCGGTTGCACCAAACAAAGAGAACTTGGTCAGCTCAACTTTCAGAATAGAAGACTCGAAGAAAAATTATCAACAGCTGAGTGGAAGGAATTGCAAATATAAGAATGTGTGTTTGGTATGAGTGATTTGGCACTGTTACCCCTTAAATAAGAGGTTGATATTGTGTTTGTGGACCCATCCGGTGCGAGCAGTACTAGGCCTAGCCCAACAGGTTATAAATTAAATTCAAAATTCATAAAGAGGAGTTCAAGTTAATGCATGATCCAAGATTTTCTATGCATTACAGCTAAATTAATAGTAATTGTAGCATCTGGTTCCCAAAAGCGTAATTTTGCCATTGATGAGTTAGGTTCCTCGAGACTACACTACGCTGGAGGCTTAGAACGACTTCAACCATTGCCGGTCGCCGGACCTCCTATCAAAAATGGTCAATTGACCCCCTTTTTTACGATTTATTATCTTTGAGATTTTAAAAGAATTTTTATGTATGGATCCCAAAAAAAATTGACACCCTTTTTTTTCCTAAAATTTAAATCAATTCATAATTTTGAATTCAAAAATATTTTATATTGACACTGCTTTTTCGGGAAAGGTTAATATATCATAGCTGAAAAATATTTTACTAGAGTTATAAATTTCAAATTGTAAATTTTGGAAAATTTAGATATAAATTTTAGACACAAACAAAGAAAATACGCACAAACTATAAGAAAAGTAGTAGTAACTGTCATATGGAGAATTATTTTTCTTTTTTTATAATCACTCATAAACATAACTAAAAATAATAGTAATAATTTAAAATCATCATAGACATTTAAAAATTTTTAATGAAAATAAAATTAAAAATATAATAAATTAAAATAAATATTTAACCAATTTTGATTGAGAGATATGATATATATTACAAATTAATAAAGTTATGAATTTGTTAAATCAAGTAATAAGAGGAGTTCATGCATTTAATTAAACAATTTATGACATGGCGGTTATCACGCTTAAGAACATTTATAATTACGCTTCACAAGTCCAACGTGGCAAGGGGTGAAAGTAGTAGTATTTTTTTAAGTTCAGGGATCAAATAGGTCTCTCGTAAATTTTGGGGATTCAAAATAATTTTGGTCGATATTACAGCACTTTGGCCTTTTATTTTTTTACCAAAATTATTGTTATTCTATTGATAGTAGGTAAAAATATTTCCTGGGATTTACCTTTGTCTAAAAGCATGTGATGAAGCCAAAAGCTAATGAAAAAATTTAGGGTGCATTAAAAAAAAAATCTTGCATATCTGGGGACAAGGAACATCAAAAAATTAGAGTATAGAGCACAAATTTTTAGGTCATGTCTAGCACAGGAAGTTCATGGCAAAAAGAAATCGGAGTAACAATGGTACAGTTTATATTCATAAGCTATTAAACAAAAGCAAAGCCATCTGCAAAATGGAACTAAATTTCTGAAAGAACCATTAAAGAAACTAATATCAGTATGATGCTATCAGGTATCAACTAACTGATGACCGTATAATATAACTTTAACAGGCAGGATCTTCTAGTGAACCCAAATTTGACTTCTTCTGTGTTCTGATCTCCTTGTGCACTTGGAAAGGTAAATATTCTAGTTCGGTAACTTTGTAGCCACTATATGATCAGAATCTACTCCACTTCTAACGCCAACCACAGGATGTTGGCAGATTTCTGAACCTACGAATAGAGAACCATCAGGACATTATGTGTGGCATCACTTAATCCGGACGTGTTTTCCCAAAAAAGTACAACATGCTTTGTAAGTTTGAATTCCGAATGCAAATCATCGTTAGTGTTTGTAAAAGCCTCCATCAAAGATTAAAGTATGCGAATTTATTTGTAATGCTGGTTTCCTGCAACCATCCTCACCCTCTTTGGCTGCTAGATTTCATGAAAAGAATTGCAATTGCTTTAAGAATAAAGACGTTCTTTCTCTTCTTTGAGAGATGATTATGACAGGAGTCATTAAAATAATATTTCTAAGTTGGCATTCACAACAGGTAAGTTCATATTACCAAAAACGAGGAATTAACTATCCAATGAGCAAAGGTTAGACTTAACAGCCACAATGCAGCTTACCATCTTTCACCCTATCTAAGTGACACATACAATATCAATATTGCAGTTACATCAACTTATGTTGTAACTGATCAAATGGCAACACCATGTCCTAATCAATCTGTACATTGACCCAGAGGATCATGTAGCATTTACAATTTTCGAATTCAGTACCAATAATGCTGTTATATTCATCACATACGCTTCTCTATAATCGAATGGTGCACATTACTGCAGTATTGAAATCCAAAGGGCAATTGGATGGAAGCTTTGTAACCAGTGATCTCCATGTCCGTTTCCAAGGATGGTAGATTTGGATCAAAAGGGTTCCCGTCCTTTTCTGCTGTCTTGGTCTCCGGGTTTCTGTTGAATCATCTCCTTTCAAAATAGTCATTACATATAGCTCCCCATCCAACGCAACAAAACCACCTGAGAAGCTGGAAGAACCTTTTCTTGGTACACTGGTCTCCTTTTCCCAAGAATTTGAAACCATGTCATACCTGTAAAGCAGGAAACACATGATTTGTATTATGTGCATAAGCAATTACGTCTTCTAAATATTAACATAAAAATTCCACAATAAATCGTGCATAACCAATTTAAGTATTCCAAATATTAACAGAAGAATTCCACAAAAAACTTGTAACTGGGAACACATTTGGCATAAGCATGTTTAATCAGTTCTGGATTTGCTAATTAAACCGCTTATACGTTGTTCACAGAAGATACAGGACCAACTTGAGGAGTTCAATATAAGAAACATAATAATGTTTAATCTCGTTCAAGCAAATTAAGCAAACTCATATGTTGTGCAGCAATTGATATTCTGTCCCTTTTCATTTTTATGTTAAACAAATTCTCGGAGTTGAATTCCTAAAATAATGGTGAGTTGACTAGCTAAGTTCTAATTTTGAGATGTCCCTACCCAGGCTTTTATCAAGTCCACTAACAGGCTACAGGACTCATTGCTGCCAAAGCTAGCAACACCTTCTCTGTTATTCATTGCTCAAAATTGTTGCGTGTAAGCTTTACTACTTTATTGGAGACTACTCAAGTAATAGAGATACTCGTGTTCTTTGTATTTGCTTTTTGCTCAAGGTTCTGCTAAAACTTGTTCTTTGCTAGCTTTTTCTACCTGTGTGTGTGCCTACGTGAAGTAACATAGGATGTTCTTTTCTACGTATCATTTTTACACTCAGCATAGTTGGTTTTGGGGCTTATTGCGTGAGGAACTTCTGTAGCTTTGGCTTTTGATTTAGATAATACTTTACCCAAACTGATCAAGAGTGAGGAGATAGGGAGAATACCAACTTGACGGGGTGGAAGGAAATATCACATGATATGCCATTGTATTTAGGCCTTATATTATCTTCGGTCCCTTTTCTTGTCATTTTGCTGCCTATTCTTTTGGATTGGTGGCAGTTCTACCCGCTCTAGAGGGCCTTGCCATGGTTGATACATTACCTACTGGCACACAGATGTAGAGGCAGGAAAGGGAGTAAAGATGAAAATTGATCTTCACTGTGATTCCTTTTTATACATGCTTGAATAGCATAACTAATAACCTTTCCTTTTCCTCAAACCAATTTAGGCTTAATATCTTTTTACTAGAAGTTCTCCAATTCAGTAGTCTTTCTAATTAGTATTTAGTAGTATCCCTATTTAGTATCTTTTAATTTATTCTTGCTTAGCTTGGTTTGGTTTAATTATCAGAAGAATTCCTTATTAGTAATAATCTTTCTTAGAATAGGATTAACTTAATGTACCTTGAGCCTCAAATTCCTTGAGCACTACATCAATATACTAATGTATTATATCACACAATTATACACAAATCATTCGATCATCTCAACTACTACCAAAGAGATTTTGAAGAATTAAAAAAGCCAACCATATTTAAAGCAATTCAGCCACTTATTGAAACTAGTTATGTCCTCCTAACTTCCCAAAACAACAGAAGGAAAAAAGCCACTCTCACAATCCCCCTCACAAATAAACAAGAATAAGAAGGAAGTAACGCTAAGCAGTCACAATTTGTAACTCATAGTGACACCAGTAAATTGACAGCGGAAAGCAAATCAGCAAAGTGGAGAAGAAAGATAAAACCTCACATCATCATATACAGTCAAGGCTTAAAAATCCTCGATTTACATCAATACAAAGGAAATGAATGGCCCACCTTATGATCATACTAATAACTCAATGTTACTACGTACAGAATTTAAGGAGTCAAGGAACCTTATTAACACAAAAGTTTCATGTGCACTTATACTTCCAAATCAAAAGTTAGCAGATGTTTTGAGATAGAAAGGCATTGAAACACGATCACAAACCAGCCAGCAAAAATACCATTACATAATGATGAAAGAATGCTGAATAAACAGTATCATGTATACCAAGAGAATTGAATACAAACTGATAACATACTTTCCTGATAATATAAATGATTGAATCCAACAACTACATTGAATAACAAGAAATGTGGACTAGAAATACGCAAATCAAAGCCGAATGCACAAGATCAAACATATAAAATAACATCTGAGGCTCCAATACAAAGCTAGAGAAAACAGGGGAACTCACCTGAAAATGTCATTATTCTCGAGCATGAAAATACCGGGCGTGTCCCAATCACAGTCCTGGACAGCTACAATCTTCCCAAGTCTTGTTCTCTCCCCTTCTCGCCACATATCTCCGACCTCTCTCCATTTACCATTCCCATTCTTCTTCACATCCATAACCACAGCATCCTTGTAATACTCATCCACAGGAAACACCCCAGAAATGGTTCGTGACTCCCCATAGCCTCCCATCACCCAAAACTCCCTTTCCTCTCCACTCCCTGCCAAAAACCCCACACAACCTGCTCTATACCTGGGCAATCCATCCATTGCCACCCACTCATCCTTCCCAATGTCATACTTCTCCACCGAACTCATCCTACTTCCCGCTGCACCAAATACCGTATGCCTCGACCCACCACCGGCCACAATTATCTGTCCTAGATTAGGGATTGCAGCGCATGCAAAGGAACCGCGAGGAGACAGCATTGGAGACAGTTGGTCCCAAGAGAAACTGACGAAATTGAAACGGAAAGCTGAGGAAGAAGGGGAAGGGCGATCCATAGGGAAAGAGCGAGTGTCAAAGAGAGAACCGCCAAGAACGTAAAGATTTGGGCCTAGAGAAATGGAGGTAAAGTTACAGCGTCCATATGCGTGAGGATTACAGGGCATACAGGGTAAAGGGCGCCAAGCGAGATTTTGCGGTTCAAAGAGGTAAGGAGACGAAATCGAAGGATCTTGAGGGAATATACAAAGGATATAACTGAGATGGCGGAGATGATACCGAAGAGAAATTAGGGTTTTAGAGGAAAGGAAAGCGTACCATGCCTTAGAAGTCGGTTTGATACGGGAATGATGAGAGTAAGGAAGCATGGAGAGTATCTGCGCTGCGATGTCGTTCGGAAGGCCAGGAATTAGACTTAGAGACTCGTCGATTGGTAGCATCGGCGATGATGGTGAAGACCAAGAAGAAGACGGAAATGGATTCATTTTTTAACCAATTTTTGTTCAAACTATACAAATTGAGCATCAATCAATTCAAGCTATATATCATATAGCGCATGTAATTTGCTATTCTATACATATGATTTGCACTGTAGCGATCAAAGCTCTAAGAAAAGATTGACCAATTCAAATGAAATCAAACAATCTCAAAATAGAAAAAAGGAAAAACCTAATAATCTGTATACACTTCCTCTCTATGTATGTATCAAATAGAAAAACACTGATCTCTCTTCTTTCTCTGCATAGAAACCAAGCAAGCAATTATCACTACAACAGCAATATTTTCTGTTTGCTTAACGAGAAAGCTTTATTGCAGTTTCTATGAAGGAGGGAAAAGGGAAGGAGCGAGACTCTGGCGTTTTCCTGTGAGTGAAGAAGTACACGTGGAAGGTTCAAGTTACAGTGATGCGACCCGATTTGAATACGTGTAAAATTATGATTCGCTGCGCTGATTTTGATCAAGACGATTTGTGTCCCTCTCATTAAACCACAAATAATAACTGATTCTAATTCAACTTTCACCGACTTATTAAATTTTTTTTTTTCTTTTCTCAGACCTGACATTTGCGCATACTTCTATTCTGGCCTTTTTTTTTGTTTCAACCATTTTCAGGGATCTCTCTTGATTATGCTCAAACCAATGCTCTAATGAATATTTGAATCTGATTGGTTGCTAACTGCCCATGATATATCAATTGTGCTCTCTTTATTAGTAAATAGTGAAGAAGAGTACTAATGTATCAGCCATTGTGATCCAGAAGAGTATAGCAAACTGCCCAGCTTTGAGCTTCCCATATCATGACGAAGCACAAGAGCAACAAAGATAACAAATTTACACTTATAAAGCCCTCCTCAGTTTATTGAAATCATAAGAACTGAAAAAAACTCTCTAAAGCAGAGTTGAAGAATCACCGTTTTGAACACATTCTTCTGGTTCTGTACATAATCAAATCTGCATTGCCACTGCTCAAAATATAACTCTGTAAGATCTCTTGCCGCAACCACTTATATCTTCAAAATTGAATATTCTGTTAAATGACTTGTGTCGGCACAGCAACTACTGCTTGCTCATCGAGAGTCTCACCCTCATACTCAATAGTTTTCTTACATTCTCATGAAATTGAACCTCACAGCAAGTATAAGATTTATCACAAGTATGAATAAGGATAACAACAAGCAGCCATTGTAACTCAACGATTGTGAATGTAAATCTTGTACAATAAAATGAATTTGATTAAGAAACTAACAAGTAAAAGAAATATAGAAATATGTATTTCATAATCAATATTCTAAAAACAATTTACAATTCAATAATTTGTGCAACTTTTCTATTTTTTTTGGCTGATTTAAACAACGTAGATATGCCTCAAAATAGGTTGAACAACATATGGATTCCTAACATGAAAACTTGATGGTGCTGGAACCAATGTGCGGATAACCTTGGTCTGACAGAAGTGCTGATATGGAGCCAGCATTTGTTGTGGACGCACTGGTTTACGGATTCTGGTGTCAATGCTATACAGAAACCCCTCGTGTCTGAATTCTTCAATACCATACAGAATTTTCAGCTTGCAAAACACCATGGCAGTTAGCAAACTATCAGAGCCAGCTTGATGAGCACCACCAATTCGCCTAACACGAACAATTTTGGCTAATTTTTGTAGCCCAAGTTCACCTTCATACAAACCCTCACAGAATCTTGCCACATACTTAAGATCCAACACAGAAATACCAAATACATGCCCAGCAAGCATACTGAAACCAATAACAGAATTAGGCAAAGCTTTCTTGGTTACCAATTTCAGTATATAGGCAATATCATACAACCCATGAAAAGTAACCCATTTAAGATCCCTATGTTTGGCCAGAATATCGCTCAACACCTGTGAGAAGTCATCAATATCAATTCCATCCCTTTTTAACTTACAAAAATCCATTCCATGCTCTTTGAGAAACTCCAAAGAATCAGTTGTATAAACATCATTTTCAGCGTCAAATGAAAGATTAAATTCCCAACATCCAGCAACTTCACCATACTTGTCTAATAATGTAAAACCAATCTGGATGGGGTTTGTATTATCCACGTTAAATTTCAGATTTTGATATGTTGTGTTTTCTGGAGATTTTCTTGGTGTATCAACCAGAAAACCTGGAAATTCTGCATCAATGGAAACAATTTTGTAGTTATGAAGCAGGCGATCCAATTTCTTAATTTGGTCGAAAAAATTAGACGACCAAACTGATATGGTCCTCATAATAGCAGAATAGAATGAGAGAATGAGGTGAAGCCGAAGCAGGATTGAGTGAAGAAGGTTAGAGCAGAGAAGAACTACGTAAACTTGAATGAATTTGTTCAACCTAATGGTCTCTTTATATATCATATCAGATTAGGAAACTACTCTTTATATATAATATCAGATTAGGAAACTAACTTTCCTAACACTAACAGGATATAGAAAAGTAAATCCTATTTGATTTTGGATTCTATCAAAAGGTGAGAAAAGACCGTTACTAAAAAAAATTAAAGACTGTTTCTGAAAAAAATTTAATAATATATGGACTAAATTATAGCATATGTAAAACTACAATGACCAAATAATAATTACTCCTGTTTAAAACGAAAAAACTACTGACTTCGAAATCTGAAATCATAGTTTGTATGAACCGCCAAAAACGATTGAAGAGAGACCACAAGATACCGAAATCGAAGGTTGCTCGCTCACACCATGTCAACCCCACAAACCAAACAATTTCTAACCTTAGAAGAAGAAGAAACAGAAAACAATTTTGAGAATTCTTTCTTTTCATTTCCTTCCTGGCCCTTCCTTTTTCCTTCCAATTCCTGTCAGAAATCGTTGCATTGTTTAGAATTGAGCTGGATCAGATAATGCAAGATCATGGCCTTCTCTTACGCCAATTTCTGTAGATTCAGTTTACCATTGGAGGCCGAATCGTGCTTTTCTGTTACTGCTTGCTTCGTATTCCATTTTGATGGTTGCTGGTTGAATTAGAGGTAAGCGACATTGAATTTTGATTTTATATTTCTCTGAAAACTGAAAAATAATGCGTTGATTTCGTTCATTTTATTAAGCAGTAGCCTAGGCCTAGTTGCCCTGTTTCATGCATTAGTGGATGAGGCAGAAGGATGGAGATTAATATATGCCTTAAGCAATTAAATGAAAAGATAATAGAAATTTTCCATGAAAGTGAAGGTTACAATGAAGGAATTATTGGTCTATAGAGAGAATAATAATTGCCCTTTTTATTTCTAATACTCAATAATTTTTTTTTTAACGTTGACTATTAACTGAAGTAAAAAAAAGATGCATTGTGTTGTGGAGAGGAGAAGAGAGAAAAACTGAAGGATCAAATATAAAGAATGCCTATCTTTCATTAGTTCATAGTTTTGTATGCACAATTTCTCTTCGAGGCTTGTGAAGACTAATGATACTATAAGTTTCAATTGATGAAGGTTTTCCAATGAACATAGACGTGGGATCCCATATTTGGGTTTCAGATCCTGAAGAAGCATGGTTGGATGGTATTGTTCAAAACATTAAAGGGGATGATGCTGAGATTCAAACTAATGATGGAAAACTTGTGAGTGGGTTAAATTATTTCCTTTCTGTCTATCTTGTAGCCTTCTGGATTTTATTCTTCTATCATATATTGTTATGCTACTTTTGCATTTTGCAGATTGTCGCAAATTTGTCGAGGGTATATCCAAAAGATATGGAAGCTCCTGAAGACGGGGTTGATGACATGACCAAAATGCAATATTTGCATGAGCCTGGAGTTATGCACAACTTGTCTAGCAGATATGAAATCAATGAAATCTATGTAAGGTTAACCACCCATTCAGTTTTGGGTTTATTGGTGTGCCCATATTGAGATAAGACAATTAGTTACTGCAGCTAAGGGCGGCTCTGTTATAATATTTTGACATCTGGGCAGACTTATACAGGGAACATTCTTATTGCTGTCAACCCATTCCAAGCACTTGCACATTTATATGATGATACCATGATGGAAAAATACAAGGGAGCAGCATTAGGAGAATTAAGCCCTCATGTTTTTGCAATTGCTGATGTCGCATATAGGTGATCATATCTGTGTTGTTTATCCATTTACTCTGGGTTCCTTTGCAGATTATATGAATAGTCTACTTAATTGAATATGTCTGATTTGAAGCAGGGAAATGATTAATGAGGGCAAAAGCATCTCCATTCTAGTCAGTGGTGAAAGTGGGGCAGGTAAAACTGAAACTACAAAAATGCTTATGCGTTACATTGCAAATTTGGGTGGCCATAAAGCTGCTGAAGGTCGGTCAGTTGAACAACAAGTTCTAGAAGTAAGTTGTATGTTTTATGTGTGTTTAGAGTAGCAAATGCATTTTTCTCTTTATGGAGTTTTTGCTTTACTTATATCAAAGCAATAAGTGATATGTTCATGGTACAGTGCAATAGGCTTGAAATTTATAACTCGGTGTTTTAAATTTGAAGTTTACAAATAAGTTGGCATTCTTTTAAGATGCTTAGGCATGACATGCAAAGAAAGAAAACCTTTGAATTTTTTAGCTATGAGCATAAACAGAGTATGCAACTAGCCATTCTGTTTTAATACAATGTAGAGAAACAAGCCATGCTGTGCTTATATTTTAAGTTGAGGGACCAACATGTCCTAAGGTCCCTTTTTTTTCATTAAGTCCAAAACATCAACTGAAATTATGAACAATTTAATAGGACAATTATCAATGAAAATAATTTATTGGAGGAATCACCCAAAATGTGCATTCTTCTTGGATGCTTGACCTGCCTGATGGATAACATGTGACATTAAGCAAATCTGCATTTGATAGGTGAGGCATGAACTTCTGATGCTCTAATTTGTCAAGTTTAGTTGGATGGAATTTATTAATGCATCATCCTGTCTATGATTGGATTGTTAGATAGGTTGCTTCTGATTGTAATGTTTACACTGCTTTGGAGAGGAACAGAGCTTAACTGCAATTTGTGGCAAATTAATTCTATCATAAACCAACTTAAGAAGTAGATTAACAGAGTTAATATGGCAGCAAGTTTTTAGTGGATGTATAATACAGGATAGAGTGCTTTTGATGTTTTGAATAATGTTGAGAACTTTTATCCTCAGTAAGATATTTGGAGCTCATATTGAAGGAATTTAGAGTTAAAATTCAGTAGATCTTCTATTCACTTCAAAATATAAAAAATGATTTATGGTACAATATCTACTTTCTTAATTTCTGCCATGAAGAGATCTTATTATCTATTACTCATTTCAATTATAAAAGTTGAAGTTGAAGCAAAGTCTACTTGTTGCTTCATCCTCTCGTATGAGTTATATAGTTGTGTTTTACTTTTGTCAAACATGGAGCTTTTATTCAAACTAATTTTGCAGTCAAATCCAGTTCTTGAAGCATTTGGCAATGCAAAGACTGTCAGAAATAACAACTCTAGGTGAGAAACTATATAGCTTCATGTTGTCCTTTCGATTCATTTTCGCTATAGTTTATTTTGTTTGACATTTGTTTATGATTTTGTCTCATGGTAAATAAGACCAAATCCTTTTCAATGCCTTCTGAATTAATTCCTTTATGGTCCTAAAGATAATAAGGTATTTAAAGAATGGTTTGGTTTGGATGAAGATGCACCAAAAATGGATTCAATACTGGAATTTCTATTTCCAAGCTTGCTAGTTAGTTCACAAATCTGAAAATAGGATTTCTCTTTTTTTTGGTCTTTATGAAAAAATTTTACTTTAAACATTGATGATGTGGCTGCTTAATGTTGTCTTGACTGTGTTGCCACAGTCGATTTGGGAAATTTGTTGAAATACAATTTGATGAGCATGGAAGAATATCAGGGGCAGCCATCAGGACTTATCTTCTTGAGAGATCTAGAGTTGTTCAAATTTCAGAACCTGAACGCAACTATCACTGTTTTTACCTTCTATGTGCTGCACCATCAGAGGTATATGTCATCCAGATATCCATTTTTTACTGTACATTTCTTCAATAAGCACTTTAGTAACTTCACTCCAGCTAATAGGTTTTGAGTTGTAACAGGAGATTGAGAAGTATAAGCTGGGGAATCCCAAATCGTTTCACTATCTTAACCAATCAAATTGCTATGAATTGGTTGGTGTTAATGATGCTCGTGATTATCTCACCACTAGGAGAGCTATGGATATTGTTGGCATAAGTGAAAAAGAACAGGTGCAGGCATTTTAGATCAGGATTTTTGTGCTTTTCATGTCTTGAATGTTGCTATGTGGCACTTATTTTCACCATATTGTTTCCTTGTGAGACTGACAATATGCCTTTGATGCATTAAATTGGATTAATTTTCTTCTCTTCTCATATCTTACAGGAAGCTATTTTCAGAGTTGTTGCTGCTATTCTGCATCTTGGAAATATTGATTTTGAGAAGGAGGAAGATTCATCAGCAGTAAAAGATGAGTCAAAATTTCATCTCCAAACGGCAGCAGAGCTTCTCATGTGTGACTGATACCTTGATGGTTACACAATTAGATATTCTTTTTTGTTAATATTGGTGGCGTTAGTATTAATTAGTCTTGTCCCTATTTCAGGTGCAATGCTGAATCACTGGAAGATGCAATATGCAAACGGGTAATGATAACCCCAGAGGAAGTTATCAAGAGAAGTCTAGATCCTATTAGCGCAGCAGTTAACAGGGACGGTTTAGCCAAGACAATATATTCTCGGCTGTTTGATTGGTGGGATGCCACTTTCTTGGTTCAGGTTTTGTTGTATAATATTGTATAATTGTACTCTCATATTGTTCATCCTTCTTTCTAAGGATATACTTTATTGTCCAGGTTGGTGGATAAAATTAACGTCTCCATTGGTCAAGATCCTAAATCGAAATGTTTGATTGGAGTCCTTGACATTTACGGCTTTGAAAGCTTTAAAACTAACAGGTAATGTTTGTTTAAATAACTGTCAACTAGAATAGATCTTATGCCAACATTCATATTTTACTTAATTAAATATCTGAATGTCATTGCCATTAAGCAAGCTCATGGTAAGATCTCTTAGTTTTAGCCTTCGAACGCTGTAATTTGTGAAAATTGTAGACTCTAGTAATAGGGCCCATTTTTGTCATACAAGTAAAGAAACAGAAGAATCTTCCTTAAATGAGATAAGTCACTTAGAACAAAAGCACATTATGTATGTCAGGATGTTTTATCTAAAGATAATACGAATACAACCATTTTGGTATATCATCTGACTTAGAATTCAACAGGAATAATAGGCCAGTACTGAATCACAGTTACTGGAATGTCAATCTTCTTTCTTGTTCAACTTGTGACAGAATGGCTGCAGGCCTCTGGCTCCCAAGTTGAAATGGGAATGGGATCCCTAGATACCCCTGTGGATAGTGAATGATATAATGAAATGTAGTAGAAAGTGTTACTACTTTTTTGCTACAACTTGATTCTAACAGATTAAGTTTGTCATCCTGGACAGTTTCGAACAGTTTTGCATTAACTTCACAAATGAAAAGCTGCAACAACATTTCAACCAGGTATGAGGTTAGTCATATTTGTTTGCTTTAGAAATGTTGATGTCTCTTCTATTATAAACTGAATTTCTATTGCTATGGTGTTGTTCAGCATGTGTTCAAGATGGATCAACAAGATTATGTAAAAGAGGAAATTGATTGGAGCTACATAGAATTTGTAGATAACCAAGATGTTCTGGACCTTATTGAAAAGGTTTCCACACTTCATTCTTTTCCACTCTATTTTAAACGCCTTATACCGACTTGTGGACTTATCTATCCTAACACTTTTTTGGCTATCATACTTATGTGTCCCTTTTTTTTTTTTTTAAAGAAAGCTATCATACTTATGTTAATACTAACAATCTTAGTCTCTGGATTCTAATGATGGTCTCAGTTAACTATTTAAATTCACAAAAAGTTCTGTGCCTGGAAACTTATCCCAGTAGTGGTGGTTAACAATTTGATGAATAGATTATGCTATTCTGTTATGAGGACAACTTAAAATATGTTTCACATTGTGTTGTTCTCGAATACATTGGACATTTATTGGTGGAAAGATGATAGGCTTCCAACCACTTAGAGGAAGGTTCAACTATTAGGGATCCTATAAAAAATGCAAATAGGCAGGTGTCCTTTCAAATTCTGTCACGAGGCCTCATTTCTTAGGGGCTGCAACTGGGTTGCACCATTATACCCTGCTGTCAAATATACTCGTTTCCTATATAAAATATTCTGCAATATTTGGATTGTCTATTTTGTTCATCACTCTAGATCATCAAAGTATAGATGAAGCAACATAAATAATGCAACTTTAACTTTCAGTAATAACTTTTGTACGATTTTTGATGTATGCATCATTTATTTTAACCATGAAATGATGCATTCGCTGTATTCTTCTGATTACATTTTATGATGGTATTGTTCAGTGTGCAATTTTTTTAATGGATGGACAACTAAACTGTTTTTCAGGCACTGGTTTCTAATTCATCTTAGTCTTCTTGCAGAAACCTGGCGGCATTATAGCCCTGCTTGATGAAGCATGGTAGGCTAATGTATCTCTGTCATTAGAGTGTGGTATTTAAGGAATATATATATATATATATATATATATATATATCTTTTGCTTCTTTTTTTTTTTTTTTCTAGATGCCCTTGTCACTAAGCTATGGCTTGTTATGCAAGGAATTTGCTTTTAAGGCATTTGAATTGTCTGACATTCTCCTGTTAAAAGGTGTTCCTTGAAAGGATTAGTGGATTTTTTTTGCTGACTGCATATGGTTGACATTTCTGTCTTGCAGTATGTTCCCAAAATCAACTCATGAGACATTTGCACAGAAGCTTTATCAGACTTTCAAGGATCACAAGCGGTTCATTAAGCCTAAACTGGCTCGTTCAGAATTTACCATTGTTCATTATGCAGGAGAAGTAAGCTAATGTTCCTGTATTGGATGTATCATTTCTTATCTGCAATTCACTTTATCAATGCATTTATATACAATCATTTCATGCATTTCAGGTTCAATATCAATCTGATCAATTTTTAGACAAAAACAAAGACTATGTTGTTCCTGAACATCAGGATTTGTTGAGTGCTTCCAAATGTTCTTTTGTATCGGGCCTCTTCCAACCATTTTCTGAAGAGACTAGTAAATCGTCAAAGTTCTCATCTATTGGTTCCCGCTTTAAGGTTTCTTCTTTGTTGTCATCTCTTTTGCCCTCATGGAACATTAGCATTTAAGTTATGCATTGAGTAGTTTATGAATGAACCAAGCCTTTTTCTTGTTTATGAATGGGCCAAGCCTTTTTCTTTTGTTTAACTTTGCAATTCAATATGAAAGAACACTGGAATCACGAAAGCTGATGTTATTATATTCTTTATGCAGCTTCAATTGCAGCAGCTGATGGATACACTAAATTCTACAGAACCTCACTACATTAGATGTGTGAAGCCAAATAATAATTTAGAACCTGCTGTATTTCATAGACCCAGTGTCATGCAACAGCTACGATGTGGTGTGAGTAAAATTTGAATTTTCTCAATGCTCATTTTCCATTAATTAATTATTCTTAGCATTTTATTGTATTGTTAATTTTTGCAGGGAGTTCTTGAGGCAATCAGAATTAAATGTTCAGGGTTCCCTACTAAAAGGAGCTTCTCTGAATTCCTACAACGATTTGGAATGCTTGCACCAGAGGTTTGTCGTGGGAAGTAAGTGCTATTTTTTATTCTATGCTGAATATAAATAAATATCATATTTTATATTGTATATCATATTTTTATCTATGATCAGTCATGAAGAGAGTGTAGCATGCAAATGGATTTTGGAAAAGATGGAACTCACTGGGTATCAGGTAGTGTTGGAGCTATATCAACAAAAATATTATTGCAATTTATCTGTATCGCTGGAAATTAAGTTTCCAGATATGCATGCAGGCATCAATTTTATTTTCATTTCACAACAAAAATTAAAATAAGAATTTTCACAATAGATAATCTCTTACTGTTTTCTTCATTTGTGTTCTATTGAAGTTGAACAATACCTCTCTCTCTCTCTCTCCTCTCCTTGTACCTCATCTCCTCCTTTTTCTAGGCAAATTTCTTCATGTTAAAAATGGAAGATAAAGGAGAGTAGAGGGAGACAGATTAAATTGCCTAAAAAATGACATGCAGTTTTGATTGTTCATCTATTATTTTTCATCCTGTGAGTCCTGCCCTATATGTGTTCTGATCTATGTATCCCTTTACAGTTAGGGAAATCAAAGGTTTTCCTGAGAGCTGGTCAGATGGCTGAACTTGATGGACATCGAGCAAGAGTACTTCGCAACTCAGCAACAGTTATCCAGAGGCAGGTTAAGACTCGTATTACTCGGAAAAATTTTGTCCTCCAGCGACAGGCGTCAATTCACATACAATCTCGATGGAGAGGTGAGCCCAGAGGCAATAAAAGAATGCTTTTTTTTAGAAGAAATAAAAGAGGGCATTTTGTTTGAATTTAATTGTGTAAAAACTATGCTGAGGTAGCTGAATTTCTCAACTGACAAAATGTTGCATGAATTTGGTCCTTTCCATAGTCACTGGGTCAAATCAGGCCCATTATTTAGGACATGCAGTTTTGTTCCAGGGCTCAAATCAATTAATCATCTAAGTTTGTTCTACATTTCACATTACCATCACTGTTACCAGGAAAAATGGGTCGCAAATTGTACAGCAACATGAGACAGGAGGCAGCTGCCATCAAAATTCAAAGGAATTTGCGTAGACAGTGTGCTAGAAGGTCATATAAGGAGGTTAAGTCCTCTGCAGTTATTTTGCAAACAGGTTTAAGGGCAATGGCTGCACGTGGTGAATTCAGATTTAGAGAGAAAAGCAAGGCAGCTACTGCTATCCAGGTTAATGCGCAGTTGATTGTTGTCCATTGCAATGGTTTTTCTAGTTGTTTTCCATCCATTGTCAAAATGGTTATTACTGAAAGATAACATTTGCAGGCTTATTGGCGCTCTTATTCAGCTGTTACCTACTATAAGAAGCTTAAGGCAGAATCATTTGCTTCACAATGTAGTTGGAAGACCGCTGGCTGTGAGCTTACAAATGTAGATATGGTAGGTCTCAATATAGTTTTATTTTCTTTAAATAGCTACCCAAATAAATGCTTAACCAATGCTTATAAAACATCTATCAGTTCCTACATAATTATTTTAATAATATTGACCAGTGAAAAAATAGTATTCATGTGTCTTCAGATTAGATGCTGTTCCAAGTCTAAAACTTATCCTTTGAGATTATGTGCCTCTTGCTTCTAAAATAAAGTTAGTTCTCATGTCGACAACCCCAATATTTACCTAAAACAGTGACGTTTGTTTGGGGAAAAGAAAATCAAGACAATGTCTTGGGAATCTCTCCCACTAATTTCTAGCTTTAAGAGGCGAATTCTCCTAAAGAAAATTAACATGTGGTGACTAGGCCAACAAATCTCAACTTCCCAAAATCTTCATTTTCTTCCCCCTCTCTAGTGTCTGCTAATATCATTTTGGATTGTCCTCAGGATGCAGGAGAAAGTGCTTCTGTCCAAGAAAGAAATGATCAACTTGAAAGACAAGTGGAGGAACTCACATGTCATTTGCAATCGGAAAAAGAATTGAGGGTGAGTTATAATGCTGCATGAATCAACATTTTGTGCAAAAATTTGTTAACCTGCAATTTTCCTTGAGTGAAAGAACAATGTGGATGGCTATTTTGCCATTGTTTGTTGGCTCAGTCTGTTAGGGTGAGGACCCCAATTGCTAAACATCACCTGGGATAAATAGAAGTTTCCTAATTAATTTAAAGATAGGAGTTTCCTAATGAATTCAAAGAAAATGCCTTGATAATATTTATGCCATTATAAAGAATGGCCTCTAACTGGTTTAAAAATCGTGCATGCAGTTGGAATTGGAAGAAACAAAGGGACGGGAGATAAAGACATTGCTGCAATCCCTAAAAAATATGCAAAACCAAGTTGATGAAACAAATGCAGTGCTTCTACAGGAACGCGAGGCTGCACAAAAGGATGATGCAGCATATGAAGATGCTGAGACTCTCAATACACAAGTGCAGAGCCTGAAGGTGACGACAATAAAAACTATCCTCCCAATAAATTTTAAGTATGCATAAAATTGGAATGGACTGATAAAATGCTGAGCAAATATAAGTTTGTAGTTGTAGCTAAGATGTTTATTTCCAGGATAAGAGCAAGACTGAGCATTGCTTTATTTTAGATAAAGTAATAAGATCCTCGGACAACCCAAAGGGTTGGCCTGGTGGTGAGGTAAGTCACCAAAGACCAAAAGGTCCTGGGTTCAAACCTTGGGGGTAACTAAAGGGAAAAAAAAAAAAAAAGATCCTCGGACTGTATAATCCTTCGAATAAAAACAGGTTTTCAAAATAGTTAATAAACTGGAAGGAAGAGATCAGTGTTTGCTTGAATTTTGAATCCCAACTTTAAATAGGCCTGAAGCCATGCATGCATAGTTACTCAAGCTGGTTACATGAGTAGGTGGCAACAATGTCCCCAGCAGAGATGATATACGATTACACTGTTTCTTTTTATTATATTATTATTACTTATTAGTCAAGATCCATTTCATATTCTTTCTTTCTTTTTTGGTCTGGTTATTTGTGTTGACATTCTCATTTTGCAGCTATATATCACTCTTAGTATCATCGTTCATGAACTGAAGATATTGCTCCCTGCTATGTTATTCAGGCATTATTAAAGGTAGAAAAACAAAGAGCTGATTTCTCTGAAAGGAGATATGCAGAAGTCCTGGAATTATGTGAAACAAGGCGCAAGAAATTAAAAGAAACTGAAAGAAGAGTTCATCAACTTGAAGATTCTATGAACAGGTAGTAATTGTGTGGAAAGCTTTTAACTTGAAGATTCTATGAAGAAGTTTCTATTTTGCATGCGTTGACACAACTATGTGTGCATTTGGTGTCTACATGAATCATGATAGTTTGTATAAATAATCTCATGATTAACTAATACTAGACTTGATCTAGTGTGGCTCAGGATGTTATATTCCATGGCAGACCAATTTTCAGAGCTAAAGATGATCTTGCAAACTTCATCAAATTCGACCACGCCTTCAGGATCCATAGTTACAGATGTCCGAATAGAGGTTGCTTCGGATAATTCTGATGTCTCGGATGAGTCTGAGTTCACTTTTCTACCTCCCGCTTCATCTCCTGCCTCAGATGACTTGTCTGCCCCTAATGATGGTACTTTCCAGCTGATAGTTCAGGATCTTTCGCAAACAGAAAATCCAGGTTAGTCTTCCTTGGTGAGTTCTCTGTTTCAGGACAATGATGGTAATGATTCAGCAATTCATTCCCTGTTGTAATAATTTTGCTCATTCCATCCATAGATTAATAGAATCATACAAAATTACCGTTGTCAATTTTGCTCAAACAGAATGCTGGTTGTGATCATGTCCTGTATCTTGCATTATGCAGGTTCTGGGAAGTCGAAAGGTGATAAAAAGGGGGCATTTGATGACTTCTTCTGATGTAACTTACTGTCGTTTCTTTCCTTTCTAGCTTAGATGTTAACATGAAACGAGATCACCGGCAAATATAGAGTAGGCAGAACAAAAATCTGAATTAAGAAGGATTATCCAGATGAATTAGTCAGGTAATCCTGCTGAAAAGAAAAAATTAATTCTAGCAACTGTAAATTCATTGCTAGCTCACTAACATGTAGTGTAATTTTAAGAAAGGCTGAAAATGCAAAAACTACACTTTTCTTTTTCTTTCTTTATAATACATATTCAAATACAAAATATTAAGAGGATGTCCAATGCGTTGCCATGAGTTACTAATCCAATTTATTTTGGAAATATTCAATTACTAAATCTGTTAGGAGTACTTTACCTCTTAGCGTATGAATCCTCTAATGGGTCGTGAAGAAATTTGACACTTGAAACTTAAAATTGAGTAGTAAGGTGAACAATACATGATTAGGTTTAGTATAACAATCCCACCTTTCTACTCAACTTGAAATTGAATATTTACGGTTTCCCTATATCTAATCTTAATGTGCGATTGATATAAGAAAGAAAAATTTGTGGGTTTGTGCTATTTATGTGCTTTCTTAGTGCTGAAAGCATGCTTTCAAAACTCAAAATCCCATCGTTGAGCCATTTCTTTGAGAGTTAGTGGGCTTTTTCTTGCCCATGTCTTCAGAGGCCGACTCCTGACCAACCTCACTCACCCCCCTCTTCTTTCTTGTTTATTTTTCTTAAAATGCTACAATCAATCGTGCCTAGTTCCATCTATCAAGAAGTGCTAATTTAGATTAATACTAATATTCATAAAATTTTAAATTCATGACATTTATTTCAAATTATATCTATGTCCTCTGATCTCTATAGGTAATATAAAATTTTATCTCTGCCAAATAAATCGATAAATATATAGAACTTTATTTTTTTTAATCCCATCAACTGTAAAACTTTGGTTGCTAAAAAGCTAATATTTTGTAAATTCATTTTTCTAAAAGAATGTAATATAATAAAATAATAAGGTCTTAGCCATGTATTTAATATAGTTTTACTATTACTACCTTCCTCCCATAATTAATCACTCTATTTTTTTTTTCACACAAAAAGTGTCATATTTCTAATCATTTTTTCAATTTTTACCTTTTATCAAAATACAATTATAGTAAATTTAACTACCCAAGGTTATTTTAGTAAAATACTTTACAAAATTATGGCATGAGGGTAGTATGAACCAGTGCCAAATTATTTCTAATAATTAATTTAACTTTTTCAAATTTTTGCTCTTTATCCTAAAATTATAAATTTAAATTACTATTTCTAGTAAAATACTTTACAAAATTATGGGATGAAAGTAGTATGACGAATAGCATGGGCGCTTGGGTCTTAGCATCGAGTTCGAACACTCTCTCTACATCCGGGTGAATAGGTTGTGATATCCATATAAAAAAGAATAGTATACAAAAGTATTGATACTAACATATTATTTTATTTATGGGATTATATTATTTTACAAAATTCAAAATTTCCCACATGACAATACTTTTTAGGGATATTATAAAAAAAATCCCTAAATTTTTACCCTAACTACATTTTCCTCCCTGCTTTCTCCCCACATGTTAAATATTTTAGACAATTATACCATTTTGTCTATTTTTTACATTAAAATAACAATAGAAGGACCAAAATGTCATTTTTACGTGCCATTTTGAAAAAACTAAAAGACTGAGGGACTGAAATGTAAATTGCCAAACTTCTCTTCTTCTTCTTCGTTGAACCCCAGCTGACCCTAACAGCCGGCTTTTTACTTCCTCCATTTCCAGCCACGCCAAGGCACCATCTCCAACCTGTAGCTGTACCCCACCATCGCCATTCAACCCATGAACTGCATTATCTAGCTTTGGGGTCAAACGGACCATCCTCATGTCTGGATCTGAGCTTTTCTAGATCCATGTAAGTGCAGAAGATGTCATCCTCGGATCCAAGCTCATCGAAGGAGTTTCCAAATGGACCTTCAAAAGGATCTGAGACAAGATCTAGATCTTCTTTTCGAGATCTTCTTGCTGCAGCTGCTTCTTCTTCGACGAGGCTCATGGCCATAAATATCGAGTGTAGGCGGTGGTTTCGCAGTGGTTTCACAATAAAGGAAAAACGATTGGTGATCATTCGGTCACGAGATGATGATGGTAGCCGGTGGAGTTAGATGCGAAGCAGAGATGAAGGTGAAACTGATCAAGGGTGAAGGGTTTTGAAGGAAGTCTGTAAAGGGAGGGATGAGCGGCGGTGGATGGCGGCCGAAAATGGTGGTTCGGAGATCGGAGAAGAAGAAGGTTGAAGAGGGAAAAATATCATTTCAGTCCCTCATTTCTTTATTTTTTTTTTTTAAATAGCCCGTAAAATTATATTTTGGTCATTCTACTGATATTTTAACATAAAAAAATAGACAAAAAGGTATAATTATCTAAAATATTTAAAATGCAGGGAGATTTATATTCGAAAAAAAAAAATAAGCAGGGAAAAAAATGTAGTTAGAGTAAAAAATTAGAGACTTTTTTTATAATATCCCAACTTTTAACACACACACACACACACACATATATATATATATATATAACAAATACGAATGAACCTTATATAATCATAAATTGAATTTTCTTAAAATTTAAAACTCTTATTGATTCTAACCAAACATAGAAATCTTCAAATTCTTAAATCCTCTAAATCAAATTTAGGAAATTAATTGTTGTTTAAATAATTGATAATTAATTAATAATTAAGTGAGGTCATATTGTAAGTTACTTTTCAAAATAATAAATAATGATATCCCATATTTCTGTGAAGAAGATATATAATGTTACTATTTAATATCTATCATGAGATTGATTAGATCCTATCAACAGCAAGACATCCTTTGCATAACCTTAAGTTCTCTTTGTCTTGAAAACCTATTTGACATGTAAATGTTAAATGCTACAACTCAACATATCTTCTCTATCTCTCCTTCTTTTGGCAATTTCCAACAACACCTTCTCTTCCTCTCTCTCTATATTACATTCTTCAACCAATACCCTTTTCTTTTATGGCTCTTTAATTTCTTCTCTTCTTGAAGCAGTAAGTAGAGAGATCTTTTAATTGGTAGCTATGGATCATAGAACATGTAATTTGGGCAGTAGTGAAGATGACAATAACTCTTCTTCAAGTGGGTTCTTATGGCCTCAAAGAAACTACACTTGTAGTTTTTGCAAACGACAATTCAACTCAGCTCAAGCTCTTGGAGGTCACATGAATGTTCATAGAAGAGATAGAGCTATGTTGATACAATTACCTTCTTGGGTTTTTGATTGTCCAAACCCTAACCCTAACCCTAATAATTTTCCTTCTTCAACTTCTTCTTCTTCAGCTTCCTCAGCCAATAATAATAATAATAATAAGAAAATGCTATCTTACCCTTACTATTCTTCACCTTTCACTTTACCACAAAAGAAAACAAATCTTGATGAATTTCCTCTTGACCAAGATTTAGCCAAGAAGAAGATGAAGAAGAGCATGAGAGCTGGTGTAGTAGATGTTGAAGAATTCAAAAAGAATAGTAGTTTTTCAAAAAAATATGATCGAATGGATGTTTTGAAGAAGAACGAAGTTATAAGCTTGGAGTTGGAGATAGGTTGTAAAGATCCAAAGGAGGTTTTGGATTTGGAGCTACGACTTGGTTGTTTTTAGTTAATGTTAATTAAATATTTGGATTTTAATGTAATTAAATTAGCTTCTTTAATTCTTGCACTGCATTAGATGTTAATTAATCAATATATTTGATTTGATATATTGTGGGGCTGTCAAAGATCAAAATGAAGACTAATTAATTAAAGTTCAGTTTGCTGTACGAAGATCTCACAGCCCTTAATGATCAATTAGTTAGTAATTTTTTTGTCTTTTCTTATGTCTTAATTTCGTTTAATTTTTGTCTACATATTAAACTATCATGTTTTCTTTTTAATTTTGAGGGATGGTTTCCATGTGAGTTTTTAATTGTCAATTGTTAACTGTTGATTGTTATGATTAGTTTTTGGGTGGCATGGTTCTTGTTAAATTAGGTTAACTGTAACATTAGCTCAGGACGCAGGTTGTTGGGATGTCATCATTAAAACTTTAAGAAGCTCTACCTTGCACTAATTAGGGAGAAATGATAATTATTTTGCAATATTTAGTTTAATTGCTCTCCAAAATTCATTATTATGATTGATTTAGTTGATTTTCTTTTTTACATATAAACTTAAAATTCCATTTCGTTTTTTATCAAAAAAAAAAAAAAAATCCATTTGGCCTTTTAAAGAGAAAAAAAAAATGCTTCATTTGATCCATTTTCAATATATTGTTCGACTCGTATATCATTTAAATTAGTACTTCAAAAAAGAAAATGAAAAATCAATAAAATGGATTCATTTAGAAATGATTCCCATCATGTTATATAGTGTTTGTCATTATATTGTATAATTTTGTAATAGTTTTGGCTAATTCATTTGGAGTTGCATGAATGAAGATGGCAGAGTAATGAATGTACTATAAATCAAATTCACATGAAAGAGAAGAGAAGAGAAAGATACAATTAATCCATTTTATAATGGAGAAGATGGAAATGTATGATTTGATGACAACCAAGCACAAATGATCAAATTACCAAATACAGAATTAATCAAATTTGTTCATTTTAAAAAAAAAACAAAAAGTACTGAAAAATGTACTATCCAAAGTGATGTTGAAGAAATGAAGAGAAGTGTTTGTTTGGGTATGTGTTTAGGGATATTGGGGTTCCCAACGCATCTGAGGTATTGCATGTTCCCCACAATACAATTCAGTAACATCATCACATTTTCCTTTCTTGGAAACCCATTTTGTCTGCTCTTTCCTTTCCAAAACTACATAACCCTTTTAATTCCATCAATCTCTGTTTGTTTTTCAGGAGTTAAAAGAGGTGAAAATTTTTATGGACTGTGAAAAAAGTAGTGGGACCCTTTATAATTTCTACTGTAGATTGATGTCATCATAGGTGAAAATGTTAGGGTAAAAAAAAAAAAGACATTGGAGCATTGTGCAGAGCTTTTGCTGAAGTTTTGACATTTTAGCTGAAAAAAAAAAAATGAGAGAATGGGATAAATGCCTGAATTCACTAATATGAAACTTCAGAGTTTAATTGGCAGATAGGATGGGATGGAAATATTAAAGACTGCGGTAATTCTTGAACTCTTTATTTCTAAAGTTCTTGAATTCAAATTTTTTTTTTTTTTTATTATTTGTTTTAAAACAAGCCATTAGATTATCCACATTTAATATGGAGATCAAAATCAGTTTTTTCAGTTTGCAAATTTTATTATTTGATTCTCTCTCCTTCTTCTTTCTGCTATCATTTATTCCGTTTCAAATTATAAAATAGTCCTATATTTTTTTTTACTTTTTTAAAAAATCTGTGAAATTATATTTTAATTTTTCTATTATTATTTTAATAAAAAAAATAGTTGAAAAGATATATTTATCCAACAGATTTTAAATTCATGAATTATTTTATCTACTAAAAAAATGAGGAAGAAATTATAAAATATGGTAAAATATAAGTAGGTTTTTATAAATATCCCTACAAATTAAGTATAAAATCAGTTTGTTAAGTTTGCAATTATTTATAATGTATAATACTGAGTTAAGTTAGATTCTTAATCTTTAATTTTGTAAAGATAATTGGATGAATGATTTAAGGGAAAAAAAAAACATAACACCCAATTTTGAGAACACTTGGAGTGCGGGTAGCCGCACTCGATAGAATATGAAAGTGGAATTTGTATTTGCATTTGCCTAGATGGCCCAAATTCTATATGGACTTAGCGCATCATGGCCTGAAATTTGCAATTTCAATAGATGGCCCATATTTATCTTCTGAATGATTAATTCTTGGAATTATTTTTAAAAATGCCAAGAAAAATAATCTCTAAAAATGTCACAATATGATTTTATTGATAATAAATTATTACGAAGAAAAAATTCAAAATGTAAAAATTTATATTATGAAAGAGATAAAGTGAACATGTATCTAAAAACATACAAGTGAAGCTATACACATAACAATTGACAAGAATTCCACAATAAGATTACAAGAGATTTACAACAAGTCTACGTGACGGAATAATTATATAGTGAAACAGATGACGTATTGTAACCAACCAATAAAATCAATATACTTGCCATTAATTTTAATTACTTAAAAAAATTAATAAGTGACTGCATTAAATACAACATTAATTATTCATAGGTAATTGAAATTAATGCCAAGTATATTAATTTTATTGGTTGGTTACGGCACGTCAGTGAATAACGTGCCGTCACTGTATATAATGGCGTGCTGTCACTTTCCACCATATAATTATTCCGATGTGAAGATGCATAATTGTGGAGTATTGCCACTGTCATACCCAAAGTAAAATGGCTTTTTATTGTTATGTTTCATTAAAAGCTGCCTTTTTTTGTAAAAGAATTACTCTCATTAGGTTACTTCATTATCAAGGAATTTATTCTCAACAAAGTCAGCGTGTAACATAGTTTCATACAATGAGAACATATAAATGGGACACTAGCTGAAGATTAATAATCACATGTAATTTTCGGCATTATATGGATTCTTTATTATTTTATGTGTTTTTTTTTAAATTCAATGGAGGGATTAAACCGATAGACCACACAATAGGGAGGTGACCCTCTTCTATCAATACATGTGTAGATGGAGATTCAAACTCATGACCAACGGGTCAAAATAAAGCGCACTAATCACTAGGCTAACTCCTTTTATTTTGTGTGTTTAACAATTCTTTTTAATGATTATTAGTTTAGAAGTAACAAAACTATAACCTTTTTAATGACAATATTATATACTATGTGAAGTCATTTTTTTTTTTTATTATAAAGGTTTCATAAATTACATTCTCCTTCTTCATCTTTTTGTGCTCTCCTATTTTTGTGTTTTTTATTCTCCTATTTTTTTATTTTATATTATAATGGTTAATTCATTCCATATTAAACATCTCCTGTTAATTTTCAACTTAAATTATATAAAAAGCGCATAGATAGTAAATAAGCAAAATTACATGGCAAATTGTGTTGGATGAGATGTGAAAAAAACATATAATTTTCTATTTTATTCCAAATTTCCTTCCACACAGGCAAAGAATAAATCCACGCAACGCACTAGCACAAACAAATACTAGTTTATTTAAGCAAGTAGACCAAGTTTAAAATGTTAAAATTATTTTAATTAATTTCCTTTTAGCAATCGAACTTGAATAATTGAGAATTGCACTCAATTATACCTTGAATTGACCGGTCTAGCCTGCCGTCTTCTTTCCTATGGATTCCATGAATGATTTTTTTTTTTTTTAAATTTCCTCCATTTTTTTTCTTCTATCGATTTATTATTTATTTTTTTTTTTTGCAATCTATTTGTTTATTAATAATTCATAAAATTAAACCTAATAAAAATAATGATAATATTTTCTGAGAGCAGATATTATTAATATCAAAGTATATATTTATTTGTGAACAAAAAATATCCTCTTTATAAATTATATATATAGCTTGCTAACAAAGATGGAATTATTTTGTTTTTAACAATTATTTGTTTTACTATTAACAATAATTGCTCTGTGTCTGGAAATATCACAGCACGAGGAGAATTTTAATATCTTTAATTAGCAGCCACACCACACAACTCACTCAGAAAAAAGTAGAAATTTTTTTTTCACCTATACCACATAATTGTCTTAACAAAATTCAGAAATGGCTTAATCAAATTGAACAAAATGACAATTGGTTTTGGTAGAAAATTAATAATGTTTGGTTTATGAAATAGTAATAGTAGAGTCACGTAATTATCGTCCTTGTTCTTGGCATGTTTCTATTGCCTGACTCGTTCCTCTTGAACTTTTCTAATAGACTTAGTCAATATCTACATTAATGAATAAATAACCTAAAGCCTATTTAATTTATCTGTACCGTATGTGAAAGGAATGATGCAATTGAAGACAAAAGTAATAATAATAAGAATAATGTTAGGGTTCAAATGATTCATATGTTGTGTCGGGTTGTGATATTCTGAACCACTATCCACCTTTTTGTCACCCACAATAGGGAATGAAATATTATGAGAGAACTTTTTAATGACAAAATTACAAATGATGTGGTTGATCATTTTCAATATGGACGTGGAGTAATAAGTTGAAACTTGAGTAGGATGTTTTTTTCAAATGTCGCACATGAAATGACTTTTTGTTCATACAATTCAACATATCAATTACTACGTTTTTTTGTCACCCCCAAGACTTTTATTGTTTGGGCTTTGCAGATTGAATTGCTGAGGTTTTTTTCATGTATTTTTAGCTAGAGTCTGAGTGTATCTTAACTGTAACCAATTATATCTTGTTCATTAGTTTTATTTTTCATATTTGTATAGAATTACTTTAGGATTTATATAACACAGTCGGTTGCTCATTTTGGTTTTCACATAAAGCCATGATAGAAATTTCTCATAGTTGATCATTTAAACCTTATGGCATATTTATAAGAACAAAACTATGTTGGGTTTTTAAGGTTTATGTGGTTGGATTTTAATTACATACCGGTCACGGTCCCAAATTTGAATCGTGATAGGAGTAATGTAGCATGTTCAATGTCCATTTTTTACAAATCTTGTATTTGATTTTAAATGGATGGTTTTGATTAAACATCAATATAAATTAAATAAAAAATAAACATATGAAAACAATAATAAATAAATTAAATACCAAAATGAATAGAGAAATGTATAATAAATAAATGATACCGATAATAATAAATTAAAAATAAAAAAATATAATATAAATAAATAATAAATAAAAATGGCATATATCATTATTATTTTTCATTTTATTACGAAATATAATAGTCATTTTCATAATTGTAGTTTAAAAAATGGCTTAATAGGATTGCTAAAATTATTTAAGGTATATTTTTGTAAAAGATCCAAAAACAAAAATTGGTATGAGTATGTGCTGTATCACATACTAAAAAAAAGGTAACCAAAGGAGAAAGTTGGATTAAGTATACTATTTTATAGTAATAAATTACTCACGTATGTTATAATTAAGACATTATTTTTTTTTAGAATAAGTTACAATTAAGACATTGTTGCTATAATAACTCTAAAGAGTCATTTTGATCATTCCGAGCATCTACAATGCTTAGATCTAGCGACAGCTTTTTTGTATGACATTTTCTAAAAATACATATGCTATATCACTCCAAAATATCCCTAATAAAAAGTAACATTCTTTCTTATTGGTAGACATTTGAATAGGGAGAGGGCTAAGAAAGCGGTCTTGCCCACACTTGTACTCCGTTAAAAATGTGTACAACCATAATACCAAAACCGTTTTAATAAATTTTCTGTCACATGGCATCCTTGTCCCTACAACTGTTGATGCTTTCTTATGTATTATTTTGAATTTGATTAAATGCTTAAATTCATCCCCCAATTTTTATAGGTATTTTTTTCATTTATAAAGATCGAATTATTTAATTATTAGAAATAAATAATTAGGAGAAAGATAAATTAATTTTGAAAAAATTAGAAGTAATTGTTACCTGACTTTTATAGTGATGACATATGTTGTGGTTGAGGTCCAGTAAAGTTGGTAAACAACCTGTCCTCATATCCAAGCGGACAGAGTTCGAATCTCTTTTCCACATCCGGTTGCGTGAGTTATATTTATGTTAAAAAAAAAAAGTGATAACATGTACGTTTTGCATTAGATTTTATTTAAAAAGTAAAAATGTATTTTTCTAATCATTAATATGATTTATTTTTGTTTGAGTAGGAAATGGAGGTTGATTAAAAGCTGATACCTAAAGACAAACACAAACTACAAAAAACATATATGTTGCTTATTCACCATTTTATTAAGTAGGAAGGTTCCTTCTTCTTTCCTCACCAAGCTCTACAATTATACTGTATAGCATCCCATTTCATCATTATATTCAAAATTATTACTCTTCTTTGAGTGAAAATTGAAGGCCTTAATTGATGGGATATGCAATTAATTAATTAATTATTGAAACTTGACCTTGTCTTTGGCCATTTTTGTTTCAAATACTTTGAATTTTGAAACAAATACGCTACTTATAATTTCGTAATGACAACGGAATAGGTAAATATACTTTTCCAAGTGTACATATATATATATATATATATATATGCAAAAGGGATGGAAGTGGATGATACACATTAATTATTGAATATAAATTCTCTTTAAGTAGTTTTCTTGAGTTAAGCATTTTTTTTCTTCATCTAGACATATTTCACATTGGTTCCCAAGTGGATTGAAAGAAAAATATACATTATTATTATATAATAATGATTGAAAGAAAGTTATTATATAATAGAGGACTATTGATGACAACATAAAAAAAAATTTGTTCAATAGTGATAAATACATTTACGACCTGCTAATAAAATCCCCACTACTATTTTAAAAAAATCAACATGAAATATGTTATTTAATTGCTTCATTAAAAAAATGGGAGCAAATTAATTTTGGATTCTCTGATTGCCGGCTAATGCACAAAAGCTCTAAAAACAAAAAGCAAAAGACTTTCCTCTCTTTCTTTCTTTCTTTCTTCTCGCTTGAATATATCATATCATATCACATATGCCTATAATAGTTCTATCTTTTTTGTCTGTAAATTAACTCCAATACTTCTTTCCTTCCTCAGCAAGCATTATCATAATTAGTACAAAAACCCCACTACTTGTATTCAGAGTTATTTTGAAGCTTCATCTTCTTCTTGGCTAGCTAAAATGGAATCAAACCTTCATGAAGACTCAAAATCCTCGAGCTTCGAGGAAGAGACAGATCGATCCAAGGAAGAATTAGGCACCGGAAGGTCTTATGAGTGTGTTTTTTGCAAAAGAGGGTTCACCACAGCACAAGCTTTAGGAGGACATATGAATATTCATAGAAAAGATAGAGCAAATAATGGTCACAACAAGTCAAACTTGTTGAGGCCTAATTCAGTTCCTCCTTCGTCGGCAAAAAACTTAGAGGAGGGTTGTAATTTTGCAAGTTTAAGAGGATATTCTGCAATTCAAAGCTATCCACCTTCTCATCATCATCATGAGGTACTTATAAATTATCTGACGCCTGATAATAATAATAATAATAATAATAATTATGATAGATGGGGTTTTAGATCCCAACATAGTCATGATTTTTATGTGCAAAGCCCACAGCTTTTCAATCATTTTCAAGATGATTGGAGAACAAGTTTGAATTTGCAAATTGGTCCATCAAATTTGGATTTGGATAATAATAATAATAAACAGAAAAGTGAAGAAGAAGAAGAGGATGAGGATGAGGATGAGTTAGATTTGGAGCTGAGGCTTGGTCATCATCATGATCCTTAATATTCTATTTAGGTAATTAAGGAACTTAATTAATTGAATATTAAGCTATGTAGATGTATTTTTGTGCTATAAATTACTATTATTGTACAGAATGGAGAGGATTTCAATTGTGTGATTTTGTTTTGAAATAATAATAGTATGCTTTTTTGGGGAATATCTTTTTGAGGGTAATTCTAGTGGGAAGAAGACGTGGAGTAGGTTTCTGAAAAGGAAATCAAATATGATAATTACAGATTTTGAAGATTAGTACTGTTAATTGTTCATTCCACTATATGTATTATTATCTATTATACAACCCTAGATTTCATTTAGGGTTCTATAATTAGAGAATTTCCTCTCAATGTTGTAATTCTACGTACGTTGTCTTGATTTGTGTAAAGATTTTTTCATCATTTGCATGCTTGTATGTTAAAGTCATCTCCTCCTTCTCTAAAGCTTAGTTAGAAACCCTAATTTCTTGATGGAAAGGTGCAAGAAATTCAAAACTTTACCCTCTAACTGTCAAACGTATACAAAGCTAAGGTTTTTCTGTACATGCAAAATATGAAATTCTTAGACCAAAACAGTCAGAAAATTTAGAAAAGTGGTCTGGTTTCTGAAAGAAATTGCTTAAGCTTTTGGGTTTGACCCTTTATAATGCATCATAACTTAAAAATAAATTAAAGTTCATTTTATTTCCTAAATGAAAGTTCTTTCTTTCTCTTTGCATCCTTTTCCTGTAACTGTCTTAATATATCCTATGTTTGTATATATGCAGAAGAAATTAATGATGCACAAATATACTATATACAGTTTCAGGTTTATTTCTATAATTTTTCAAATGGGAATTAGAATCTTTAGGCTTACTAGTTCATGTCTTTTAGGGCTCAAAAATCACATCAAAAGAAGTCAGATATCTTTTGATCTTTCAGTGGAGCTTTTGGTACTAATAAATTAAGCATATATACTTCAATCAAACATTTTATATGCTTCATTCTCAAAGTTAAAAAAAAAATACAAATTTTATATGGTAATTAACTAGCTATATTTTGTTTGCTTGCAATTGTCTGTGCTTTCAGTATTGTTAGACTTGGTTAAAAGAGTTTCTTCATGATTACGTGCAAAATAAATTTGAATAGAACATTTACTTATAAATTTGTATGCAACTTGAAATATATTTTTGTGTAATTTTTATACAAAATATAGGGATTTCTCACAATTAATTAATACTATTTATTTAATTTCTCAACCATCATATATTTCCAATGAAAACTAGAATTACAAATTATACATCATGTATGCTAGCATTTCATCAATATTTTAATACTTATATATTTTACAAATTTACGAGTAAGATTTTTATTTCGGCTGGTAGTACTACTTTTCTGAATTTTACATTGGCATGTGATGTTGCATATATATACACACTGATGGTATATTTTATAGATGATTAAACGTAATTTGCCAATTAGTTTGTGAGTGCTTATAAATTATAGTAATCTGTTACTTGGCATGGTTATGAGCAGGGGCAGATATGGCCAATTGCCTGCAAACAAAAGGGGCAAGTAGGCATGCCTACAAATTTACTTCATATGATAATACTAATTACTATAAGTATTATTAGTGTTAAGTTGAGCACCAAAAGAATATATATGCACTTTAATCTACATCCATAGCTCAATTAGCAATTCAAGTTGAGATTATTTAATCCTACCTTATATTTTTAACATTCTGGAAACTTTATGATTTGTGAATGGATAAAGTTCTTTTTTACTGTTTTCTTTAAAGCTTTATTAAGCTGATATACCAGTTGAAATTTATAAGAATTTTCTCATTTGCAAAAGTAATAAGAATAAAAACAAAATTTAATAAAGTAAATTAATAAGATCTCGTCAGTTTAGTCTAGTTGATCATTTTATTTTTCATAGAAATAAATTTTTTGGACATCATCTTAGCCTGGATAAATTTTTTATAATCAATTGTGATGAAAGCTTATCTATGATAATTGCAGATTTGGAGGACTGAAAGTTGATTACTGTTTCCAAAGCCCTCCTTACATTCTCGTAAAAAAACTGTTCAAGTAGATGCATCTAGCAGTTCATTTAACTATTGATAATTGTTACAATAGGTGAAAATTGAAAAGGGAAGAGAAAGAACACTCATTATTCCTATATAGTACTATCTCCAATTTTTTCAATTGTTTACGTTTTCTTTTTGGGTAAGTAGGTTTAATTGTTTATTATTATTTCTGTATTAGTATTGGTGAAAAAGTAAGTGTTGTAAAGGGTTGATAATTGTTTATTATTATTTTGTATTGGTATTAGTGAAAAGTAGGGTTGTATTGGTATTTGTGTTTTTAGGGTGTAAAGAAATGAAAAAATTGGAGGTAGTAGCTTAAAAGCATCATTTCTATTACAAATTAAAATAGAGATTTGTAATAAATTAAAATACTTAATGTATGCAATATTCTTTAAATTAGGATGAAGAAAAGGAGGGGCATTGTTTAGCCAAATGTTGCTACATGAGAGAATACGGTGTTTCAAAAGAGAAGGCGGTGGATGAGCTTCGAAAAATATGCAACAATGCATGGAAAGACATAAATGAAGAATGGATCAAACCATTTCCAATGTCAATGCTACTTCTTGTGACTATCATATGGAAGTTATATATCAGCATCGCGATACATGTACCCGTTCATAAGGTCTCAAAGAACACATGAATTTAGTGATCCTCCAACCAATGCCTGAATGAGAAGATAAGGGATATATTTGTCTCTTCGTATGTGCAGCTTCTATCTTATTTTCCAAAGAAAAACTGTTCCTCATTTCCAACACCAATTAAAGGAGCAGGTGGTGTTGTTTGTTTAAAGGCTATATTTATGTCTGCTCCTGATTTGTATAGAAGAACTCATTAATTTTAATTAAAGGATATATTTATGTCTTTATGTGTTAAATGTAATCACTTCGTTTCAAAATAAATGTCTTATTTACAATTCCTCAACTATTAAAAAAATAATAATTACATTGGACCTATAAAATTTAATAGATAAAAAAACCTTATTTAAATGTTTCTATTTATTGTAATACTCGGAAATTAGAATGAGCGGTATCGTACGGACTAGTGTAAATATTATTTTCGATAATAATAATAATAATTTATAATTTAAAAATTATAAAATAAAAATTAATAATAATAATAATAACAATAATAATAATTATAATTAAAAATCAAAAAAAAAATTTATTAATTAAAAATTTATAAGATAAGGATTAGGGAAAGTAAGAAATAAATGAAGGTTGAAATGTGGAATTGGAGTTCATAATCGGACAAAGATCATCAAAGTTAAAAACAAAAAAAAAAAGAGAGAAAAGAGGAAATATTAGAGGAAGAACAGAGCAC
>CATIWJ010134634.1:0-11042 GCA_949640765.1 Croton laevigatus | reverse complement strand
ATTTAATTATTTATTAATCTAATGGTTATAAAGTATCCAACACAAAATGAATCAATGGTTAAGATGAACCCAAATGGTTCCATGTCCAAATTTTGCTTATTGACCAAGCACATGTCTCCATTTTCAGCATTCATCAATTAGCCTCCTCCCTTAGCTAAGTTTTTGCAAATAGGTCCTCTTGAGGTCCTTACTTGACCTTGCTGTAGTCCTTCATTAATAACTTTTTGTATACTACTCCAAATTTAGTAATTCTTGTGCCAAATGAAGTTAAACATCTAAATATATGTCATATCCAAATTTCAGACCAATCTGAGTTATAAAGAATATTTTTCGTCGTTTTCTGTCGGGTCCCGTCGCACTGCCTTAGGCAGCCTGCGCATTGCCTACTAATTTCATCATAACTTTGTCTATACATCTCTAAATTAGGTGGTTCTTGTTTCTACGTTTAACTAACACATAAAGGAACAACTTTTGTGTTTTACGCTTCTGAAAATTAGGTCATCTTGGGTTCCAAAATTCAGATTAAATTTATAGATTCTACGCAAGTCAAGTTTTCATGTTTCAGCGGAATTCTACGCACATGTAATTCTGGAAACTATTGTAATTTCACCGTTATGATCTATTTAACCTCAAAATCTCATATTTAGTATATTTTCAAGGTTTAATACCATTTTTGGGGAACTTCCATTTTAGTCCTTATCTTTCTCAGAATTTACCAAAATGCCCTTTATATAAAATTCGTTATATCTTTTTATACGTGCGTTTTCTGAAAATTCCGTTACGCGCCGTTGCGACCAGTAAACTCTCTAGATTTCATATTTAATATCCTTTATGGCACTACTAAGACCTACCGAATACTTTTTGACAAATTTCATTTAGGTCCCTAACCTTTTCCATAATACCCGATGGGTCCCGCTGAGCTCCGTTGGCATACTTTTGCCTTCCGGATGCGATCAGTGCCCATCTGATATCTTACTGTAATTTTCATTACCAGATTGACATATTTAGGGTTGACTTCCCATTGAGATCACCCATCCTAGCTCGTACAGTGACTTGAGCACGTTTAACTTGGAAGTTTCGGCGAATTTCTCTGCGATCCTTCCGAGTCTACACGCCCGAACTATATTATCAGAATCTACAATTGTCAAATATTACGTCTATACTCAATTTTCTTATTCCTTTACCTACGACTCGTGTATAATTTACGTTTTCTTTATTCCTTCCTTTTTACTTACTTTTTGTTTACCATTGGTTTACTATTTACTTATCTTATTTATAACTTGTTTACTTTTCATTTATAATAGTTTACTACATTTATTATTTCTTACATTTTGTTTATTACATGTTTATTATGTTTATAACTTATTAATTCATGGTTTACAACCTATTTATTGAACTTATAATTCATTTATTTTCCTTTTGCAAAGGGTTTTCTTCCTTAATTTTCCTTATTATTATCTCCTTCTACCTTTCTTTCCGTAGATCATTCAGCATTTCAGACATTACAGATTTCGGGGCGTTACACAACTCGCATTATTTATTCTTGAACATAGTTTGCCCAAAATCAACACTTCACTCATTCTCTTTCTTAACTCAAACCCCAACTTAAAGATACTAAGCTACATTAGGAAAATTACCTTTATGCCTAACCTACGCTTGCACAAATTTTGAGATCGACTTCGACGCCCCTACGCCTCGGGATCCGGAAATTCTAACAAAGACACTATTAACACATAACAACTCATAAACTACCAACCAAATGAGGAACGAGATGTGACATCACTTGCATTTTATTTTTATTACGCTGCACTAAATTTTAATTTGCATTTTTATATGCTAATTTGCAATTATATTTTCCGTTCTTAGTAACAGAAATAATAACCTTCTTAGATCTCAATTATTTATCAGATTTTATGTTATTATTGAATTCTGGACAAGTCATGGTTATTATCTTAACATATGTTCTATTTTCAATTTTGATAAATCCCGTTTTCATTTGTATTTATTCTAAATGTACTAGCTTTCTGCTTAAATAATTTGCTGATTCTTTAAATACTTTTGGTTTACATATTTGATCGTTGTCGTACATTTCCTGTCTTATTCTAGCAAATATTTTTCCGTTTATTTATTCCCACATTTATAATTTGATCTTTATACATTTATCGGATATCATTTGTTGATAAATTTTATTTTCTTATTCCCTTCTCACATTTCTCGATTATGACTAGATTTAATTCAACAAATATTAATCTTTCTTTTTTTGCTTATACAATGTTTATAGCCTGTTTGCAACACGTCTATTTCATAATTATTTTACCATCCATTTCCTATAAATTTTCACTTCTCGACCACTCATTCGAAAATATTAATTAAACATACTTCCTTGTATTTTACTTACGTACTTAGCTTATTAAACAAGTACCAACATACTTATTTTTTGTATGAAATCAATTTACAATATGTTTATAATTGTATTTTTTATTTCTTTTCCGTTTAGATCATTTTCACTTTTGTTTATGATGCGCTTATCATATTTATCATTTCTTTACTTTTTATTTACAAAATGTTTACGATGTTTATAATTTGTTTATATTTCTTTTATAATGCATTTGCTTGCTTAAATTTTCTATTATTAACCCTTTATATCTTTTCGTATTTAAGTTGCTTTGTATTTCTGACTTCACAATTCCAAGAGGTGACAAATTCACTTCATCTTCTCCATTTAGTTTAGTTTATTACTTTATTTATAGACTTTCAGTAACTTCTTTTTCTAGTATTTTCTAGCTGTAAATTCAAATTGAATCATGCCTTTTTATATTTCAAAACTAATAGTTTAAATAAAATTCTTCTTTCCTTTTAAAGACTCCACATAGGAAAGCTAGAAGAACCAAATCACATTATTATTTCTCTCTCTTTTGTCTCTCTCTATATGCTAAAGGAAGAAAATATATACTCACACATGGAACTAAAGGTTCATTTGAATGTGATGGAGGAGCTGATAGATATTAAAAATGAATTGGGTATGCTTTAGTGCTTGTAGTGGATGCCTTATAGTGGAGGATTGAAGTTGATGATGGCTACTAAATTGAGTTATTGATGATTGTTAGAAAAAATGTGCTTGGGTTTGGTAGGGATTTAAAGTTTATGGTGTTGGGATTTGTTTTATGAGGTTTTATTATCTTTTTTTTCCTTTTTATCTTGATTGCGTGTATTTCACGCATAATATTAGGGGCAAATTGACTGTTTGTAAAAAAGTCGTGTGTTAAATTGTGAAAAAATGAGAAAATGAGTAAAATGGCTGTGGGAGCCAAGTTCAAGGGCTAATTTGAGCGTTCTGCCTAAAATAAATATCAAAATGTGTACAAGACATGAAATGTCAACAATAAACTAGTGGGGACATCTGCTACCCCATTATTTACATTAACATGCCACCAAAGCCACAACCTGTGATGGCTACGTTCAGAATAACTGTAGTCATTAGTGAGCTTAATAGCATAGCATTAGAACTCTATACAAACTCATGTAAATACCCTATGAGAGGTAATTCTTTAACAACTTGCCCTCTTGATTTTACTAGATTATTTCTTTTATGCACAACACTATCTTTATTGTTTTTGTTCATAAGGTATTTGATAAGTTGTCTGATGGGAAATCGTTTTGGTTCAACATCGAAGCAAATTAGCAAAGTCTAATTGAAAATTTTGTAAATTATATTTGTTGATCATAAACTAGTTTTAAACTTGTAATTGATATATTAGTTGTAGGAATTGAATTATATAAACACTTTATAAATTTAATATAAATTCATGTAAAATATATTATTGCGAACTAACTCTAAACCACTGTAAATTTTTCTACAATGTGGTTCATTTTTTCTTTAAATTTTTAGGACTTGGAGTCAAAGAGCACATTTTGCAAATTAATTACTAGTAAATAGCATCAAGTTTCGAAAATATAGTAAATAGCACATTTGATTTAAATTAAAATTAAAATCCTAATTTGTATATGGCTCAACTATCGGGTATATGACTCATATACAGGGTATATGACTCACCATATCACTCGATATATGGCTCATATTCTAAGTATACTATTTTTCGGTAGTCTGGGACTTTTTTCCGGAGAACTCGTTTTTCTGGCAAGGCAAAAAACAAAATTTACAGCAGCAACTCAACTGAAACATAACAAATTCTGGTAAAATACAGGTTACAATCACGTTGACTACACTTTGGAAATTCTAAACTCAACTGAAACTACTATAAATCGTTGAAAAATTACAAAAAACTGAAATCCATTTTTATCTGCGAACTTTCAATGCAAATCGTCGGATTCCTTTCAAAACTCAATGAAAACCGGATAGAATCATGCCGGTCACAACTTTGGGTTTGGTCATGACATTGGAAACTCGACAGAAATTGTCATGACCCAAACCCAGAGTTATGATCAGCGTGCAGTCAAACCAAAATTCAATCACACAAGCCTTAAATTTTACAAACTAAATTGCATACTTCATTAAAAATCACTATTAATTTTTTTTTTTTTTTAAACTCAAAACTAAAACAATAAACTTACACAACAATGGTGTTGAAAATCAATCGCGAACAGAATCTCTCTAACAAAGCTAACTCCTAGCTCGGCTTGGAAGAAAGAAAGTCAAGCTTCGCCACACACCCCTCAAGAATCAGCAAAACAAAATAAGGGGGTGTGAGTTTCATTAAACTCAGTAAGCATCATGAACATTTAGACAACATGACATGTAAATAACATTTCACACATTAAGACACATACAAATAAAAATACAACAACTCTCTGTTTAAACAATCCGGTCGCATCTCTGTTACAATATTTATATTTAAACAATCTAGCCGCATTCTTTGCCTCATCTCTGTTACAATAACTTTGTTTAAATAACTTGGCCACATTCCGGCCACATCTTCGTTACAATACTCTGTTCATACAACCTGGCCAGCATTTCCACCTCATCTCGTTATACTATCTCTAATTAAAATAACTCTATATAAGAACTCCGCTTAAATAATTCAGTTAAATAAGTCTACTCCATATAACCGCTTATAAACTCTAGTCAATTTACTGACTTCTCGATTTTTCAATAACTCTACTACAAATAACAATAAAAAAAACAATCACACATCAACAAATATATCACAACAAATCCACATATCATATAAAAAGCACATAATACTCATGATATTTATATCTCGACTCCAGCTACTAAGCTCTACCGGATAAAACACAGGAACTAACCCCTCAATAACCTAAACAATTAAAACAATCATCAAATATAGTCTATTAACACGTTTAATTAATATTTTTAAAAGGTAAGAATACATGAAAAATACAATTATGCATAAGCGCACTTTATCTGATAAAATCTAAAATTAGATACGTTTTACACTAACAATTTTTAAATAAAACCCAGAAAACCTGACATAATCTAAATATGATTTATTAGAAACTAAACGATTCCAATGATTTCAACGCATCTTGAATCGTTGAAAATGGACATATTAACTTCCCGAAATACCACCTTTCACCAACAACCTAACCATGACGTTCCCTAGCCTTTAACCTAAAATCATATGAACTTTAAAAATTCTGTAAAAATTCATAATTCATCTTAATACATAATATCTGCAAAATATTATAATTTGGTATACTTCCCATGTATGCAGCTGCAATTTGAAAATAAATTTAATTCGCAAATAAAAACATTCTAAACTAACTCCAAATTATTTTTCAGAGAATTAGAACATACTAAAATTTTACCTTAAGATTTATTTTCTACGGTTTAATAAAAATCATACAACTCACCGCTCAAAACCTGATTTTGTCCATGGCAGTTTCAATACAAATTAAATTCACAAAATTTCAAACAATAAAAATATCTGAAATTCAAACACAAGAATCCTGAAAATTATATTCCCAATCATATTATACTAAGGACTCAACTTAAGAATCCAACACATTCAATCGAAATCCAATTGTCCGTATAGAATATAAAAATGTCTTAAGGTAGCATTCAATCTAATGAACATATGTTACTTAACTAAAATAAACAAACAAAAATGTTGATTTGGATGAATAAAAAGAAAATCAGTTACTTGAGCGTGGAATAGACTTAAAATTTGTTGTTGGTAACACGTGATCAAGCTTCAACTTCGGCACTCCATTTCCACACTCAATTTTCCTTTTTGCTTTTGTTTTTCGTATCCTAACCGCCACAACCTAGGCTTTAGGGGGGATTTTTTTTTTTAATTTTTCATTACCTTTTTATCTTTCCCTGACTAGTCTCGATATATATTAGAACTCAATTAATTAGCTAATTTCCAAATTAGTCCCTATAAAGTATAAACTTGCTAATCTTAACATGGTTCTAAAATAAATAAATAAATAATAAATCACACCCCAAATAAGTGATGAACCCAAAATTCACAATTAACCCCTTCCTAAATTAATTTCAGAAAGACCATTAAATATATAACTTAAAATATTTTAATTAATAAAACCACTTAAATATCTGAAAATGACAAAAATACCCCAAAGACTCAAAATACAATTATTATACTCTAAACGACCCTCTTATTGTCCTAAGTACCAAATGGACATCTAAAATACCAATTCCCATTATAACAAAAACATGAGGCAAAATGACCATTTTGCTCTTCGAATGCAAAATTACCATTTTGCCCCCAACCTTAAACTTTCAAAAATCAAGTATTTTATAGAAACTCGATGTTTTCAATTCCCAGGACAGCACAACAGAGTTTTCAATTGCTATTTGGGCCAGGATTCGTTGATCCGATGGTGATTCTAAGGATACTGGACGATTCACGATGCAAGGGCTTTCGACCTACCCTTCGTTCTCCAGTTGGCTAAATTTGGCGGAAGTGGTGCTAAGGTTTAGGTCGTCTTCCTCATTTTGCCGGTAGATGCTTCTGAGTTTCTTTTATTTTTGAAAAAAAATTCTATAAAGAAAAGAACAAGATTAATTAAAAGGGGTATTTAAATTAAAAGCGGTAAAAATGTATTTTCAACCTAAAAATGTGCTATTTACTTCATTTTGGAAATATTTTGCCATTTATTAAAGGGAAACTAAAAATATGCAATTTGTTACCATTTTTCTAAGTTAATAAATTCAACATTTAGTTTATAATTAACTTCTTTTTTTTTTAATTAAGAAACTCATTTTTAAATATTTTTTTCCGATTTTTTTTTCTCAAATCAAGTTGGAAAATTTTTTTATTGATATTTTTGAAAAAATCCCAAGATTTTTTCTAGTTTTAGCGAAAAATGAGAGGACAAAAAGAAATGTTGGAGGAATTGTTTAAGAAGTTAGGAAGTGATTTTGACAATTAAATAAAAAAAAATTAAAAAATGGAAAAATTATAAGTCATTCATGGAGATATTTGCGTATGAAAATGTTATGTTATTAGCGGCATTATTTGTCCTCTTTACAAAATGTTTCCAAAAAAACATTAATGGCATTTATCCTCTTTACAATGTGTTTTCCTCCACAAGAACTTAACCATAACTTAATCTTTGTTGCTTGTGAAAGAGGGGCATAAGTGTCATCACACTTGGGAAAAAAACGAGTAACTTCCTGTTTCCTGAGCTAAAGCTATATAAAGAAAGTTATTATCATGAGGGAAATTGCATTGCGTTATGGAGAAGCTTACAGATTTGAGCCACCTATTTGTGACGGTGTTTCTCGCCGGACTGTCGAGTTTTATGGTGCTTCCGGTGATAACTGACATCACTATGTTCGCACTTTGCCCTGGCCAAGACGAGTGCTCACTTGCCATTTACCTATCTGGATTCCAGCAAGCTGTACGTTTCTCTGCTGTTACTATTTCTTTTTTATCTTCTTCTTTTCTATATTTCTTTTTTGTGGGAGAAAAAATAACCTCATAATGTATGTTTACATGCTAAAAAAAAAAAAAAAAAATTAGTTACCAGAAAATCATTTGTTTCAAGAAAATACTACATTTAAAACAAGCTAAACTATCTTCTTTTTCTTGAAAAAAAAAAAACAAATTGGAAACTAAACAAGGAATAAATATAAATGTCTCACATTGAAACATCTCAAGGGGTATTTTTGAGTTTTTTAAATAAACACTTTCAAATTTATTTAGGTAGTACTAATTTTTTTTAGCAATTTATGCATAAACTTCGTAATAGATATAATGAATTACACTGGCTAACTCTAAAATTGATTAAATTAATAATTCTGTTCAAATTTAGGGTCAATTTGAAAAAAAGAATGCATTTTTGGCATACTGAACATCACATAGGGGACCAAATTGAACATTTAGTCATTATAATTTAGTAAATATGATGATTTTGTGACAAATGAAAAGTTCGGGTGTAATTTTTATTTAAGTCCAAAACAAACAATTTAAATTATACTGCATATAAGTAAACAAAAAGCAGTTTAAAAATCCATTGAATATAAATATATAACTGTAATACGAGTTATTTAAAAGCTTAATTCAATTTTTAAATAACTTATAATTATTTTCTTATGTTTTAATTCTAATTAACCTTAACACAGATATAGTTTCTGTTTTTTTTTTTTTTTTTTGAGGCTTTTTATTTATATACCTATCCCTACTTACTCTATTCAAATGCTCAAAGTATAAATATCATTCTTAAAAAAAATCTTAATCTAACTAAAAAATAATGTATGGTTGGGAGCCAGTAAGGTGGTAAGGCCTTTACCCTCGAGTCCTAACAGACTGAGTTCGAATCTCCATATTCACACATCCGGATGCGTGAGTTTATATCTATGTTAAAAAAATAAAATAAAATAAAATAAAAAATAAAGTGAAAATATGCAAATTTGTTATTTCAAAGAAAAAAGTAAAAACAGAATTTGATTTTGTTAATTATCAGAATATTGTATACCAATCACCATTATGATTTCTCTCCTTTTGATGTTTTGGTTACATGGATAGCATATGGTTAATTTCTTTTGTTTTAAATTGGTATTTCAATTTTAAATTTGCACACAAAGACATAACTCAGTAAAAAGTGCATTTAAGACCCACGTAAATAGACCAAAGTTTAAATTCCCCTTTACTCACAATTTAAAAAAAAAAAAATTTAAATTTGAAAGATTAAAAATTCGAATTAAGGTTTTAATTACAAAATCTCAAATAGCTAAAATGTTAACCAATTAAATGGTTAGAATGATGCACTTTCCTGACATGAGTTCAGGGGCTTAAACCCTAATATAAGCATAAAAACTTAATTTGCCGATAAAAAAAATAAAAAAAAACTTTTGGAACTAAACTCTAATCAACTTTCAAATAATTATTTTTTGAGGGTTTGAAATACAAAATAGCACTTTTAATATTCTTTTATGTAAAAAATATATATTTTTTAGAGCAAATAACTACAATTTCTTTCATTAACTTAAATTGAATTTACATTGAGTAGATGTCCGACAGTAGCTGAAATACTTGCTGCAGTTAATGAAAATTAAGCCATAGCATGAGCTATATTATTGGCTTATTTAAACACAAAGTCACAAGAAAAATATTCAAAAGCTAATAATAAACTCTGAAGTTCAAGTACACGTATGTATTCCCAAAAGCAGTAAATTATTTTAAAGGAGTTCTATAATCATATTAGAAGGGCAAATTTGTATTTCAAATAATTTCTCTCTCTTTGATATCAAATTTCCGTAAATTTAATGGAGGAATCGGATGGAAGCCGATTTTAATGACTTTATTCAATTGCGGAAGACTTTTTAAAGAATTAATATCTAGTTAATTTGTCTAAAACCTAGGGTCTAATCAGTATTAATCTCGGAACTAGATTTGACAAGCTGAAATCTATATTTCATTTCTTTATTACAGTAGTGAACATGAAACGATTATTCATTTTGATTTCTATTACCGATAATGGTGTTGTAAAATTATTCCTAAATAAACAACAAACAGAAATTATATATATATATATATATATATGAAATTGAATCCTTGGTCATTAAACATAAGAAAGACAACATTAAGTTTGGGATAGAATCCCATACAAGTAGGGTAGCATATCGGTAAGAAGCTCTGGCTAACATTGGAGCTCTTACGTTGGATTGCCTTGAAATCCAGCACACCTTAAAAATCGATTATGCTGAGTAAAACAGCCTTACAATCACACGATTAAATTCAGAATTAATGAACAACATAAGAGTTTATAGCATGCACTAGTTGTTGGCAATCACTAAAGAAACAACAACTAGAGGGCACATTGACTTTTGTTGCGGTGATGAGGACAACGTTAGAGCTCCCATGCAGCCCCAGCCCTGAGATTTTAGGGGCCCTGTGCAGCAACAAAATTTGGGCCCCTAAAACCAACCTTAAAAATGGCCAGACCAAGTGTCCAAATGCCAAGAAATAATTTCTTGTGAAATTTCAATGTCACAACTATCAGTGCAAAGTAATTCATCTTTTTTCAGGCAAATATTTTCATAAGCAAGTAATTTTCTATGAAAAGTTCAAAGCTTTGAACTTCAAAGATTTGCATAACTATGATTGCAAGAATACCTAAGCATGTGAATACATACAAAATGTAGTGATCAGAAAACATACCTGAAACATCTCAACCTTGAATTTAAAAACATCCATAGCTTTCAGAGCTTGGTTTGTTATTTGGTTTTCAAAATTAGTATCAGACCAGATAAAGAATCTCTGTTCATGATATGAGCAGCAATGGAATGGATTGAACCAACTTTAACAATGCCAGATCCATAGAAAACAACAAGTATCTGCAATTTAAATTGGATTCTATCAAAGTGTTGCTTGAAAAAATTTGTATAAAAGGATAATTCAGCTATCAATCTCTTTGTTAAATAATCCAAAAAAAACAAAACAAAAACATAATTTTTTTTCCTTTTGTTAAATACCAGTTTCCATATCAATCTCTTTGTTCTTGTTCTTGATGGTGATTCCAAGTTCACCAGCAACAATAACAATAGTTGCCATATCAAGAAACATTCCATGTTCAACAACTCCAGCTAATCT
>CATIWJ010134551.1:0-15654 GCA_949640765.1 Croton laevigatus | reverse complement strand
TTATTAGATTAGAATATTTATTTTCCTATTTAGATTAGGTTTAGGTTATATTCCTATTTAGTATTTATTTTCCTTATTAGATTAGGTTTAAGGTTTTTATTTTGCCTACATAAGGCATATTTTGTTATCTTGTAAAGGAGAATTTTTTGAGATTTTATAAAATTGAGAGTGTTCTCTCTTCTTCCCTATTTTCCGGTATTCATAGGTTGAATCAACGGATTCTAGATGCCTTAATTTTCGGGTATTCGTGCGTCGAATCAACGGATCTTAGGAGGGTTGCTTTCCGGTATTGGTGCGCCTTTCAACAGATTGCAACGGATTACTTGTTCATAAATTTCCTGGGTATTCTGAGACTAAACAGGAGTTTTGTTTATCTTTGTTTTCGTTTGATTGTCCGCTGCATCAACATCTCTCCTGACACATTCTATTTTGTTAGACATATATGCCAGTAGAAAGTGTTACATTGAGTATGTTCTTAGTCATTTATCATCTATCTTTCAAGTCCCTTAATTTTGCAAAATTTTGAATTTATGGGGAAATAATTTTTTTTTTTACACATAAAATTCTATAAATTAGATACTAGTACAAAATTTGATTTTATATTATAGTTCAACTTCACTACGAAACAAACAAATCAGGTACACTTTTATTTTATTTTATCTACAATTACATAGGGTTAAATTTAAAGAGAAACAACTTAAGCTAAAACATACAGCATACAACATATGATTACATTTAATGGACAGAAATCCATCAACAATTTAAGCTTCGTTTTCATCCTCTCTCATTAGAAGCTCCACTACTTGGCTCATGCTGGGTCTCTCATCTCTATCTTCTTCCACACACTGCAAGGCTACTTCTGCTAGAATTCCAAATTTATTAATATCAATTTCATTTCCCATTGTAGGATCTATTATTTCTCTAACCCAACATTCCTTTTGACCAGTTCCAGATTTTGTTTCTCTAACCCATGCCACTATACTTTTCTGCTCCATTTCCCTAGTACTATCATCTCCATGGACATCCATTGCAGGGCCCTTCCCCGTTATAATTTCCAGCAGTACAATTCCATAGCTATAGACATCCACTTTAGATGTAATGGGAAGATTTAGAATCCATTCTGGAGCCATGTAACCTCTAGTTCCCCTCAATTTTGAGAATCCAGAATTCCCACTATTATTATCATTTACTCTTCTTACAAGCCTAGATAGACCGAAATCTGATACCTTTGGGTTGTAAGCAGAGTCTAGAAGAATGTTTTGCGGTTTTACATCGCAATGTAAAATCCACTCTAAACATTCTTCATGTAAATAAGCTAAACCTTTAGCAGTTCCTAGAGCAATTTCAAATCTCTTTTTCCAATCAAGTGTTTTGGAAGAGAGATTTTCTGCTAAAGATCCGTGCTCGATGTACTCGTAAACTAGAAGTCTGTGGTTCTGTTCCGCGCAATATCCCCACATGTCTATTAAGTTCATGTGATTAAGCGTTCCGATCGTGCTTACTTCTGCTAGAAATTCAGCTTCTGCTTGGTGAGCTTCGCTGAGTCGCTTAATTGCTGCGACTCGGTCATCTGATAATTTCCCTTTGTACACAATTCCTCCAGCTCCTCTTCCAATTTCTTCTTTGAAATTTCGCGTTGCTCTCTTCAGCTCGTTATAGGAAAACCTTTTGAAACCAGTCGCAGCCTGGAGGTAACCTTGTGTAACACTTCTGTTTTGTTGGTTTCTTACTAAGTAAAGCAACACAAAAATTATACCCAAGATTTCACATGCTCCAATTCCAATTGCAAACCAAAGCAAGAATTGAACAGACCAAACTCCATGATTTGCCAAATATTTTCTTTCCACTGTCTTGGTATCACGAGGACAAGCATTCAAATGGAATTCACTAACACGCCAATTATGGTCAGAGTAGTGACTAGTCCAAGGCACTCTCAAATATAAATCTCCTAAAAAGCTGGGCTGACGCTGTCCATTTAGCAACAACGTCTTGGCAAAACAGTAAGGAAGATCGTTTGGATGGTCGTGCTTCACGAATTTGAATTGGAAACCTTTGCAATCACATCTCTGCAAGCATATATTCTTACAATCATCAAAGGTGGTATTCGGATAGAAACCAAAATCGTACCCATAAAACTCTACTCGACGGAGTTTAAGGAAAATGGACTCATTTGCTTGACAAGAAATTTTGAATTCCGGTTTACAACCGACTGACCAGTCTGTGGGGTTAACCATCTTATATCCAGGGATGCAGGAACATGCTCTGCCTGAAATTCGATTATAAGAACAAACACTATTGGGTCCACAAATACCATGAGCAGTGCATGGCTGAGCACTGAGCTCCCATGCTACAGCCCAAGAATTACTTTCCCCCTCTCCTCGACTATATAGTCGAAGGTTACCATCAAAATCTAGAGTTAATCTTCTTTGGAGTCTTTGCCCATAATCAGCAGAAAGGAAAGTAAAATTATCAGTAGAAGTAAAATTACCTAAAGAATCAAGCATGGCAATTTTACTGCTATTGTATGTAGATCTGTCCATTTCCCATGGTAAAGACCCAGGATCTGGCCAAAAAACGCTCGAAATCTCAGGGCCGTTATAAAGAAGGCGGATAACATTGTCGTTGTCAAAATAGAACTTGTAAAACCCGGTAGAATAATTTGTTCGGCTTCTCGATGAAACAAGCCGAGTTTCTTTATTAAAAAGTTGTAATGGAAGCAGGGTGTCTGTCGGTGACTCAAAGCTTTGCCAAAGAATATCAGCCTCACTTTGTAGAACCAGGTTACCATTTTCGTGCAGGTTCAACGACAACGAAGAGAGGGAATTAGCAGTATTAGTGGCCCAGACAGGTGGGAATCGACCAGCATCAGTAAGGACGAGATTACCATTTTTTAATAGAGAGAACTGAGAGCCTTTTCCATTGACGGGTTCGTCACGGTTGGCCATCCAGACCACAGTGCAGTTATTAGCATCAACGCATGAAGGATCGTTGAACCATATGGCAAAGGAGTAAGCATTTTCGCCAATACGATAAAAACCAGCAGCAAATGTTCCGTTGGGTGAAATCAAGACATGGTCTTTGTCCTCCACAGAAATGGAGGAGCCTTTACTCAAAGTGTTAAGCGACGTTGGACATGAAAATGGAACTGAAGCTATGAGAAATAGAAGTAATAGAGGAAAAGTGGAAGCCATTATTATCAAAGCTTGAGAATTGAAAGCAGCAGTGCTTAATTCCCATGTATACATAGGCTAAAGTGAATTGGAGGTAGTACGTCAGGCTATAAAAAAGTCTTGCATCGTTTTAGTAAGTGGCGTTTGGTTTGGGAAATTAGGAAAGGGAAATGTTTCCCTTTCCCTTTCCCTTTCTCAAATCAAGAATAAGAATAATAATAATAATAATAATAATAATAATAATAATAATAATAATAAATAAATGAATGAATAATAATAAATAAATAAAAATAAAAATAATAAATATATAAATAAAACTAATAATTAATAATAATAATAATATATAAAAATAAAAAATAATAATAATAATAAACACATAAATAAATGGATAATAATAATAATAATCATGATTCCTTAGTTCAAACCAAATAGTCACCAAAGAAATCGGGGGCAAACCATTCCGTTTTTGGAGTATAACCAAACAAGAAAATGTATTCTGATTCTCTATTTCCTTTTCCCTTATTTCCCTTTCTTGATTCCATTCCGTTTCCACTACATGCCCCTAAAACATTTTCTTTTTCTTCCTCAAGTCAAGTGTAGCCGCCGGCTTGACAAATTCTTGGCATCGGGTCCCACAATAGACAAGCATTTTGGAAAAGAATGCCACTAAAACCATCTGGCCGGCGCACTGAGCCTTCCATATCATGGACTACTACCCGAATTTCCTCACTAGAAGGCAAAATGCCCACTAAAACCATCTGGGCCCGGCTACTACCCGAATTTCCTCACTAGAAGGCAAATGTAGAAGACGATGATTATCATTGAATATGCTATGGTAGAAAGGTGTGTTACGGTCTTCATTAGTCAACCACCTTACTCGGTTCTGTTCCTTCAGCAAAGATTCCTGCCTAAGTAAAAGAGAATTAAGATGGCAGTGAAGTGAGCCTCCAATTCAAGTGTAATATTTAATTGGAATGACCCCTACAGTACGCAAGTTATTTCGATGAGTGTGAGTCACGGCTTGACAGCATCAGTGGTCTTCAATTTATTGCTGGGTGGCAATTTATTATTATTATTTAAACAATTTTTAGACTAACTATATTAATGTCCATATTAGATAGGACTACTTTCAATTTTAAAAAGTGAACGTTGTATTGAAATCTCTAGAATGATGTACTAAGTTATTCTGATTTTGAATTTGATTTATATTGAGAATCGTGCGCGAAATCATTTGTAATATTCATTTTTGCAGGTTTATAATATGGAACAAATTTTTTGAAATTGAGAATGACTGAATATAATTTATAGACAAAGTATATATGATTCGATGATTCTATTTCATGTATTTTCTAATACGCATAAGAGCAAACCTTCAAATAGAAACATATAAATCTGGCACGAAATTAGTACAAACAAAACTGAAATTAGAAAAATATCACAATTGTAAACTTTGTTTTGATGCATTATATACAAAAAATTGTAAGATTATTGTTTCAATAACTATGAAGTCAACATCAAGGATTAGAATTTGGATTTATAGTAGAAATCTGCTAAATATCAGTTGCAAGTTGCAGAAGCTTCTCAACAACTTTAATCGTGGTGGGCCTCGCATCTTTGTCCTCCTCTACACAGTGCAATGCTAAGTTGGCCAGAAGTATATTCCATGAGTGTGAGTGTGAGTCAGAGTCAGAGTCAGAGTCAGAGTCAGAGTCAAAGTTAGGACATTTTCCATTTCTATAGGAATATTTGTACCGGAAATAATGGTATCTCCAATTATTTTGAATGTAAATACTGCTTTGATTTCATAAAAATAGAGTAATTTACTCTTGATAAAAGTTTCAAGGAAATTCCAAATATTCATTATTTTTTCTATTTATACTTTTGTTTTGCAGCAACATTAGTTTTTCATAATTACTAGAAGTACTATTAATATTTGATTAAAAAAAAAAATCTTCACCCAAAATGAAAGTTTCTCTATTATCAAATATCTTCACCTACAATAAAAGTTTCTCCATTATTTTGATTTGTCTAAAATGGAAAATTTTCCAGTAATAATGAAGTACATTTAGTATATATTTTTTTTATTTGCCCATGCTGTATGAAATAAATATATTTATTTCGATTGTTTTAAGGGATAATATATCGTATAAGTTTAAACTTTTATATTTAGGAATACTCTGACTTTTTAGAAATTGAATTAATTTATCCATGTATTTTATATAATAATCTGTTTTATTTCCGTGCTTTAAATAGTTATACTATTTTATCCTTCCGTTTACTAAACGGTAACATAAATTAACGTCTTATCTGAATTGTTCCTTTTTTTTATATTATAACTATGATATTATTTTTTACTGCAACAATACCTATTTGACGAAAAAGCTAAAAAACAGTCAGTTGATAGAACAATTTTTTAGACTTTTTTGGCAACATTTATTATTTCAATTAAAATTAATGTCATATTTATAATCAGGATACATTTAAACGATTTATATGAGATATTGTCACAACCCAAAATTTGTAATTTTTATGGACTGTATAAATAATAAAAAAACTAAGTTGAAATTTGTAAATATTTAAGTTAAAGATTAAATTTTGCTTATTATAGCAGTCCGTAAATTTTATCAACAACGACTAACAAAAAGAATAAACTACCGTAATCACATATTAAACTAATAAACCTCTAGTAAACTCAAAATAAACCCTTAAACAATAATAAATCATTGTATATCAAATATAAACTCATGTAAATGAAATTAAAATTAAGTGAAATTTAAGTCAAATGAAATGCAAATTCACAATTGGATTACAGAATACTCAAGAGACAAACTTGAATGAGAATTTATGAAAAAATTTACAAGTGACAAAAATATAATGTGAATGGTTTGAAAGATGGGGAAATAAACAAAGAAAAGGAAGATTCATGAAATCTTATTAACGAATTGGCAGACAAAATTGTTAATGAAGAAATAAAGAAGATAAAAAAATGAGGAAGTGAACAAATTAGCTGTGCCTATAAAAGGGAAGCAAAAATTGTTATTATTGGAGCTTAAAAATCTAATTAAAAATCTATTTTTATTACCAACTTTTCATCCATCTGTTGTTTTTAAAAACTAACACCATAAAACCACTCATGAGATTCTGATGATCAGTTTTGATGTAAGAAACACACCAAACGGTCACCGAAAACCTAATTTTTGATCGGATCAACCTCAAACCCGATAAAAACGACCCGCCGCATTCAACCTCTTCTTTCTCCTTCTCTGGTCATTGTCCGACAAACTTAAGACCACCAATCGACCAGCGACTTCAAGACAAAGAGATCCATATATCATTTGCGGGGTTTCATCGTCGAAAACGAGAGAACCAATAAAAAACCCGATTGGCAATCTTGACTTGATTCTGGGTCTGTCGGGCGAAGAAGAAGATCAAAACGTGGATCTTCTCTGCGTTTTGGGCAAATTGCGCGGTTCGCCCCTAAGTTCTAGCATGTTTTCAGTTTGGCCCCTAAAGTTTTAAGTCCCTCCGCCTGTTTTCTTTAGGTAAATTGGTCTCTAAACTTATTTTAGCTTCTTAATTTAGTCCAACAGCTTAAATAATTAATTATTTTGAGTTTATTTTGAGATTTTATTATTTTTAGGGACCTAAATAAACTATAGGGACTTCAAATTAAGCTTAAAAATTATAAATTGGGTTTAATTTGACTTTAAGAGACCTAATTAATTATTTTGGACAATATTTATTGGATATCTAAAAGACAATTAAAAGAATTTCCATCTTAAAAATCTAAAAATAGAATAAATTGGAATATCCAGATATATAGTTTTCTTATAATTGTATGAAAGATGTTAGGATCATCCGGGACAAAGGAGGTACAACCAAACTCAAAGGAAAAGTAGATTAGTCGAGCCAGAAGGAGGTTTAATACTTTAACTTTGAAAAGTCTTTTAATTTTACTTTGTGTTAATTACTATTTTTAATTTTTGTTTAATTGTGATTTTATTTGACTAAATATTATTGCTTTAATCAAATTTCATTTGAGATTTGAAGTAAGATATGTTGCTTAAATATTTATAAATCGAATTATTTTCCGTAATATTTGATATAAGTAATATTTTTATTGAAGTGATATTTTGATAAATTAAGTAATTTTTCATACAATTATTTTATTAGAGTTATTTTTAATTTCGAAAACGAATATTTTCGAGAATTTTATATATATAGAAGCTAAGTTTATTTTAGAAAAATTTAATTACTTATAATAGTTTAGAAAATAATTTTTTTTCAAATGAAGAAAGAAAATGTTTATAAATTAGTAAAGGAAATTTAATATTTTATTTAAGTAAAATTTTCAAGTGAAATTTGCAAAGAGATTATTTTGTCAAATAATAGTATAAAATTTCGAATAAATACGCTTTTGATAAAAAATACCGTATTATTTGAGGTAAATTTATTTTTGATAAAAATAAAGTATATTTTTATTATAATATGATTTTAGAAAAAAGACGATGATTTATTTTGATAAATAAATGTTTGATGTATGAAATAGAGATTGTAAAAGTATTTATTTTTGAAAAATATATTTCAGAATTTAGTAAATTTTATAAATTCTTCTCATATCTAGTAAATATTTTATGTTTTACTTAGGATAAGTTGAATTAGTGAGATAAATGTATGATGCATTATATATTGAGCAGTATTACGAATTTTTGAACATATTGAATAGTGATACAGATTGAATTATGATACGGATCAAATTTTGATACAGATTTCAATTATAGCGGCTACGGCCGTGAGACTGATTATATTGAATTTTGAATATGGCCGTTTAAAAATACAGAATTCAAAATTTGCGTGTGAAATACCATGCCATACTGAAATACATACGGTAGCTTTATACTTGAGTTCACCTAAATACCTAATATAGCCAATTAGTCAATAAATAGGATATGGAACTAATTTATTCAACTTAATTATTATATTGTTCAATTATTTATTATGTTATTTTTATACGTTGGTGTGGATGAAATTTATTTTGCTTATTAAATGATTTATTATGAAATGTTTTTTGGATATTTTAAATCTATTTTAATTATTGTTGAATTTTTAATTATTATTATTTTTCAATAGTTAAAGTATCCACTGGGCGTAATTGCTCTACGAGTTAAATGTTACTCGTAGGTAATAACGAAGGGAGGTAGATTTGTGGACCGGATAAACAAGTCAGCCGTCAGCCTGCATTGAAGATACTATTCGAGTATATTTCTATTATAAATAAGGAATAGATGACATGTACTATAACAATATTATGTTGTGTAAGATCTATTTATTTTCGTATGGTTATAAATAATGTATTCGTGTTTGATAATTAAATTATATAAATAATATGAATCTTTGAGAAAAGAATATACTTTAGGTATTTGTCGAGTTCGTATTGTGCAAATAGGTTATGTCTAGGAGGCTGGGTTTTAAGTGGGACCATTATAACCCCTTCAGTCTTTCCTGGAAATCTATTTGGAATGGTAATTTTGTCTAGGAGATTGCATCGGGGCGTCTTTCATGAAAATTACCGAATCAGTTAATTCTCAATAAATAATAGTTTTAAAAAAATATTTTACTAAGATGATAAATACTATGTAAAGACAGTTGTAGCTCTTTTATGGATTTACTATGGTAAGTCTATATGGGGCACTACAGATATGACTTATTTAACTTCCGTTATCGTTAGTTAACAAAAAGATAAAACAATATAATTTTTTTTTGAAGCACAAGATAAAGCAGAACATTATGTAAAATATATAAATAAGTTAATTCAATTTTTAAAAAGACAGGGACAAAATAATATTTTTCCTTATATTTATTAATGAATGGGTATATAAGTTTCACTTTTTATAAATTTTTTGAAAGTTAATTACGTTATTTAAAAACCTTCTTCAAAATAAATTCATATAATGGTATTTTTTTTCAAAATCTGTTTGGTCATCAAGACTTTGCCCGATTAATCTCGACCCAACCTATGTCATACACTTGGCAATTACGGATGAGTCTTCAGTGGTAGCAGTAGTGGGTAAGACTCCATAAAAAATAATTACATACGATAGGTTTCGAACCCGAGACATTCTTAAGCGAATCTAAACCGCTTAAGCATTTTAATTAAGTAGAAGAAACCGCACTAATTTAGTCTAATTAAATAAAGTGTTTAATATAAATATGAAAATATAATTATATAAAAATATTTTTGAGAGGAGGTGACAAAAAATAATATAAAAATTGTAACAAAATTTTATACTTAGGCTTGTGCTTGTTTTACCACCAGTTTAGTAATAACTAACTAATAAGAATATGTAAAAGACCTAAGCATGAGAGAGGGTTAGTGAAATCTTATGTGGCACAAAAACAAGTTTAAAATGTAATTAGGGGAATTTGCCAAAATAATAATAAAAAAATTGTAACTAGTAAGAAAATAATACAATTGTTGAATTTGTTTTGATGCATTTTTAATTGAAATTGGCTAGATATCAGTTGCAAGTTGCAGAAGCATCTCAACCACTTTGCTCATGGTGGGCCTTGCCTCTTTGTCATCCTCTACACATTGCAATGCTACTTTAATCAGATTTTCCATCTTATCTTCCTCATATTGTCCATTCAACATAGGATCCACAATCTCTTCAAACCACAACGACCCCGTTTCATTGGCTCTGTTTTTCTTCTCCCTCACTGATGCCACCAGCATCTTATTTCCTGTAACTCCGCTGACTTCCACAACCGAACTCTTTCCTGTTACCATCTCTAACACCACAATCCCATAACTATATACATCTACTTTTGATGTGATTGGCAGATTAAAAACCCATTCAGGAGCCATGTAACCTCTTGTTCCTCTTATTCTTGAGAAACTTGAATGGTCACCTCTGTTTTGCAGCTTAGATAACCCAAAATCCGCCACTTTGGGCTGGTAATTAGAGTCTAGGAGTATATTTTGGGGCTTTACATCGCAGTGCAAAATCCACTCGCAGCATTCTTCATGTAAATAAGCTAGCCCTTTTGCTGTACCTAAAGCTACATCAAATCGTTTCTTCCAATCAAGTGCTTTCATTGACAGATTTTTTGCCAATGACCCATTTTCCATATATGCGAAAACCAAAAGCCTGTGTGTCCCTTCAGCACAATAACCCCACATTCCAATCAAGTTCATGTGGTTAAGTCTTCCAATAATACTGACTTCTGCTAAGAACTCAGCTTCTCCTTGGTTAGTTGTATCAAGTCGTTTGATTGCCGCCACTTGACCATTCCATAAAGTTCCTTTATATACAATTCCTCCTGTCCCTCTTCCAAGTTCCTCACTGAAATTTCTTGTTGCCTTTTTGAGCTCAGAATATGTGAATCTTTTAAATCCAGCTGCTATAGGATGATAATCATGTGTGGCTCTATTGGAATCCTTCTGAGACTTGATTAAGAAACACAAAACAATAAATATACCCAGAATCTCAACTCCCCCTAACCCACAAGCAAACCAAAGCATGAATTTCAAAGTCCCATTTTCACCCTCTTTTAAATATACTCTGTTTAAAGGCTTGGCAATTTGGTCTGCTGCCGCGCATTTCAGATCCGAATCGGATATTCCTAAAGCCACCTCCTTATCAGAGAACTTGCTTGTTTTAGGCACTTTGACATAGAAATCTCCGCCGAAGTTGGGTGTATGTTGCCCATTTGCTAATAACAACTTGGGGTAACAAATTGGAGTTATACTGTTCTCAATATGCCTGTACTGAAACCCTCTGCACTTGCAGGATTGCATACACATTTTCTTGCAGGTCTCGAAACTCACATTGGGAAATTTGCCAAGATCATTGTGGTAAATTTCGACATGTTTGAGTTTCATGAATCCAACATTTTCATCACAAGAGAGATTGAATTCTGGCTCGCAACCTTCGGACCAGTCAGCCGTATTTCTTCTTTTATATCCGGGAAAGCAAGAACATTTGTTTCCCAAGATAGGATCGTAGCTACAGGTACTGTTCTGTCCACATAATCCATGTATCTCACATAACTGAGATTTGGCCTGCCATGAAATAACCCAAGTTGGGTTCCCCTCCCTTCGGCTATACAATCGTGCATTTCCATCATAATCAACTGTCAATCTTCTTTGGACTTGAACTCCATAATCCAATGATATGAAGCTGAAATTATCAGATGAAGTAAATCTGCCTAATGAATCAAATAAAGCAGTTCTGGTGTTGTTGGTTCTGAGTCTTCCTCCTTCAAAGCTTCGAAGCCAAGCGTATGGCCAATACACATTAGAAAACTTTGGACCATTATAGATTAGAATTAAAATCTTATAGCTGTCGAAAATCATTTTGTAATAACCGGAAGAGACGTTGGTTCGGCTTCTGGACGAGACAAGCTGGGTATTCTTGGTGAGTCGTTGTGAAGGAAGCAGAGTGTCGGTAGGTGAATCAAAGCTTTGCCATAGAAGACCCTCTGGAGTTTGCAGAACTAGATTACCGTTGTCGAACAGACTTAACTCCGTTGAGGAGCGGGAAAAGGTATCAGTTGACCATGCCACTGATTGTCCAGCATCATTTAAGATAAGATTGCCAGATTCAAGCATAGATAACTTCGAACGTTTGCCGTTAACGGGGAAATCACGATTTGCCATCCAAACAACAGTGCAATTGATTGTACAAGTTGGTTTGCTAAACCATATTGCAAAAGCATAGGCATTGTCCCCCACAGGACGAAATCCTGCAGTGAAAACTCCGGTCGGCGAAATCAGAATATCCTCCGGATTCTCTACTGACAAAGATTCACCTCTTCTTATTGCGGAGCGAGCTGATGAAGATGATAAAATAAGCGGTGTAATATGGAAGAAGACGAGGATGAAAATAAATTTAGACATGTTGAAGTTCATAAAAGTTGATACAGAGGAGGAAGCCTGGGCTTTCACCGCTTAAAGACAAGGGGAAGTTTCGAACTGGCAAATCATATTGTAGATGGGGATGGACGAATTGGGAATGAAACTTCCCCAAGTGTCATTATTTAAGTTATACGGTAATAAAGAACCCTTTGTTGACTTCCAAAATTGATTATTGACTACTGCTTTATATGGATAATCAAATGCGCCTACCAATGCAAAAAATTTGTTAGTGAAATAATTCCCACTAGGAGTGTTTTGTCCCTTCCTTTTTTAGCGTAGTAGGCTAGTAGCAATACTAAAGAAAACTGTAATTCTTGACTTGACTTCTCAAATTCTGTTTCTTTTTGTTAAATAATCCGTCGGTGGAGTATCTGTATTCTTGAGTTCTCGAATTTTATTTTTTTGGTTTTTTATCTTTTTGAAATAATCAGTGGTGGAGTCTTCGTATTGGATGCCAGAGATTAAAATCAGAATATTGTTGTTTGCAGGATTTTACAATATATTATAAATTAAGTAATAAAATTAGTAATTTATGATTTATAATATAGTGTTAAATTTTAAATATCTAAGGCTCATACAAAAATAAGTCAATGGATGAATTAAAAAAAAAAAAAAAAACATAAAACTCAATTCTGAGAGCGCTTGAAATCGAGTGCTACGGCCGCAGTCATAAAAAAACATATTTACTTTGTTATGACCAGTTATTCATAAGTTCAAATTTTTATCCGAGCGAGTATTAATAAAGAATAATCAATTTTTATTCTATGGTCATAAATTAAGTCTCTCCGTTAAATAAGAAAAATGAAAAAACATATTCCAGAAGTATTCATTTATTTTTCCAGAAAGATTTACATATTATATGGTGTAGATATTTTTAAAGAAATTGGAGCTATTATGTTATTGAAAGGCGCAAAAACTGTTGTTTGGTGTAATCATATTGGAAGGTTATGAGTAATTTGGTCCTAAAAAGATGTGTACTTGTCCTTCGATCATGCATTTAACTTCTTGTTCATGTATAATCCTAGTAAATGTCAATACTAACATTGTTCTCAATTGTAGCTTGAGATAATTACAATGAGCAATGATTATAAAGAAGGATCAATAATTTTCTTACCCAAAATAGAATCCTAAACCATGTGCTACCTACCCGTGGAAAACCATGTGCGAAATATAAATATGTAGTAATTTTCTTATTATGAATGTTAGAATATTTTGTCTGCTGCAGAGTAAAGACCGGATAAGGTTGTTTCCGATTTTCTCTTTGAAGTTCAGCCGTGAATTGAACATATAAATTCCTTACTGGCGGCTGTGGAAAACTTCTTAGAAAAAGAGAAATAGAAACGGACATACAAGTCCAACACCACCACCCCCCCCCCCCCCCCCCCCCACACACACACACACACACACACACACACACACACACACACACACATATATTTAAATAGATATCCTAATTCTATTCTAATCTAAGGAGGGGAGATAGAAGTCAAACCCGAATCGTGCCGGGAGAAGCTCAGCGCCTTAACTAACTGAGCTGAAGCTTACTTCTTTAAACACCCACATATTCTTTTTAATTTCTGATCAAATCGAATGACATCATTAAATCTAGTTGGTTAGTCCAAAATTACGTAAAATCTATAGTTTAAATCAGGCTCAAAGTTAGGACATTAAAAATAATGGTATCCCCAATTATAGCTCCTTTGAATGTAAATACTACTTTGGTTTCATAAAAATAGAGTAATTTAGTCTTGATGCAAGTTTTAAGGAAATTCCAAATGTTCATTCAATTTTTCCTCTTTATACTTTTGTTTTGCTGCTACATTAGTATTTTCTCTTACATAATCACCTCTTTCTCATCATAATTACTAGGAGTAATATTAGCATTTGATAAAAAAAATCTTCACCCAAAATTAAAGTTTCTCCATTATCAAATATCTTCACCTAAAATTAAAGTTTTTCCATTATTCTCATTTGCATAAAATGGAAATTTTCCAATAACAATAAAGTAAAGTTAGTATATTTTTTTTTTTATGAGCCCCACGGTGTATGAAATAAATATATGTTTTTCGATTAGGTTCAGGGATAATATATGATATAAGTTTAGTCTTTTATATTTAGGGAAAAATAGTATTTTATCCCTCATTTTTCAGAAATTGAATTAATTTGTCCATGTATTTTATATAATAATCTATTTTATATCCGTGCTTTAAATAATTATACTATTTTATCCTTATGCTTACTAAATGTTGACGTAAATTAACGAGTCATATTTTGTTTAAATTGTTTCTTTTTTTATTATAAATATGACATTATTTTTTACTGAAAAGACAGAAACAAAATAGTATTTTCCCTTATATTAATTAGTGAATAGGTATATAAATTTCTCTTTTTATAAATTTTTTGAAAGTTAATTATGTTATTTAAAACACTTTTTCAAAATAAATTCATATAATGTTATTTTGTTAAAATCCTCTCGGTCTCCGAGACTTTGCCTGACTAATATGGACCCAACCCATGTCATGCACTTGGCAATAGGGGTGGGCAAAATAGAACCAAAACCAAAACCGAACCGAAAAATCGGTTAATCAAATTTTTTGTTCGGTTTTTGGTTTTTAAAATTTGTAAACTGAATTTTTGGTTCGGTTTTCAGTTCGTGAGAGGGTCTGAACCGATTTTCATTTTACATGTAAAATTCGGTTAAAACCAAATCCGAACTGAAACCGAACCAAAATTCTGTTAAAACCAAATTTCGGTTCGGGTTTTGGTTTATAAAATTTATGTTCAGTTTTGAACTAAAAACCGATTTTCGGTTCGGTTAACCGAACCTGCACACCCCTACTTGGCAATGATGGGTGAGTCTCCAATGGTGGGTGAGACTTCTAGCAGAAATAATTGGGCAATGATGGGTGAGTCTCCAATGGTGGGTGAGACTTCTAGCAGAAATAATTGCATACGGTATATATCTCGAACTCGAGATATTCTTAAGCGAATACAAATTGCTTAAGCACTTTAATTAAATAAAAGAAATCACACTAATTTAGTCTAATTGAATAAAGTGTTTAATATAAATACGAAAATATAATTATATAAAAATATTTTTGAGAGGAGATGATAAAGATAATATAAAAATTATAACAAAATTTTATACGTTGGCTTGTGCTTGTTTTACTACCAGTTTAGTAATAACTAATAAGCATACGAGAATGATAACTTCAAATAAATGGGAATATGCAACAAAGGATATAAGTTGAAATAATAAAAGTATCTAAGGCCATCTCCAATGTTCTTTATTTTGCACTGCATTTATCCTTTTTGCAGTAATATATACACTATTCATCTCTCCAATGTACTCCATTTTACTCTTCATTTTGGTGGACTATGAACAGTGACTCTCCAAATTTGGAGAGTCACTGTTCACTCTCTATTTTTTTTTTTTAAAGAGAAATTTACCTTTTTGGAGAGAATATGCAGAGAATATTCTTTTTGGAGATGAAAATAGAGTAATACGTTGGAGATGAATTTACTGCATTTTACTGTAGATACTCCAAAATAGAGGAAAGTACACTG
>CATIWJ010134537.1:0-29223 GCA_949640765.1 Croton laevigatus | reverse complement strand
GTGGCAAGAGAAATGAAATTTTATGGCCTCTCTCTGCAAGTTTATTGGAAAGATGCAGAAAAGGGGAAAAATGGCCAAATGCAAACCATGGATACATAACTATGTGTAAGGTTTTGTCACCCATCGCTGCTCTTCTTCTGCCTGTATTGAACAAGCGTTTTGTTTAGCGACGAAAAAGAAACCAGCTTTGTTTACATTATCACAAACACGAGAATCACGTACTCCACTAAGAATTATTGAATGAATAATCAGTTATATTCCACTACACAAGTGGGCTTCCTATGTTTATCACCGGCAATCAATATGCTTTAAGATTGTTCCAACGGATTCATTATGCATGTGGGTGGAGAATAATTATATAGTGCAATTGTATGAATAAGCAGATATTTATTTTTTTTAAGATAATTGAGATTAGTGCTACATATTTTAATCATGTTAATTGGTTATAATACGTCATTAGTGACGTTCCATCACTATATAATTATTGGTGTATGGTATTATTGATGATTGTAGGTTCTATTTCAACCAAATACCACTTGTTACCTAGGCTTTGGGTTAGAAGGCTGGCAAACAATTGGCGGCAAAAAAAAAAAGAAATAGAAGGCTAGCAAACAAATCGAATCTACTCACATCTTGGCAGGTTCCATTTCTCACAGTGCAAGCTTTCGCCTCTGGGACAGTTGCCCAGATTGTACTGGTCATATTTTTCATTCTAATTAATAATATATGAGCAATTTTTAGGGGGGGAAAAAAACAATCAATTAACTCTTAATTGTCCCAAACAAGTTGAATTTTTAAAAAAAAAAAGAGTTTTGATATATACAGAGCTGTATATAATTATTTAATATAAATAAAGATTATTTAGTTAATAAAAAAAATTAACTTTTCACTTTTTTAATATCTACAATTATTATAATTTTATTAACTTTTTTTTTAATATAGCTTCAATTTTATTAATTATAGCCCGTAATATTAATTAGAGAAGTGAATTTTTTTAATAATTAAAAAATCTTTACTTATATTAAATGTTTATATGATGCCCTTAGGGTTACATATATGAAAAAAACAATTTTTTTTTTTAACATAAGTATACTTTTTTTTAAACATAGGTAATTTTATTGATTGCAAAAAATAAATTACAAGATTCTTTGCAACAAACTACATGTGCATATTTATTACAAATAAAATTCACATCTAAGTAAGTTCTGGCTAGCTTATGAGCAAGAAAATTACAACATAGTATTTGTAATTTGAAAAATTTATTAGAAATTATATTTATGAGGAAGAAATTGATGCTTATAAACACCATTAACTCTCTCAAAGTAGATATATTTTGCTCTAATAAAAACTAGCTTTACCTTTAAACCAAGAGTATTATGCTTAATAACGGTGTATCAATTGCTTGAATGCATCTTTATTTTTGGAGTAATACTCAATCTCCGCCTGTTTAAAAAAGAAAAGAAAACTCGATCATAATTTACATCTATCAAGAAATTTAAGTTTAACATATATATAATGAATTTAGTCAGACACTTGTTACAGTTAAAATCATCGATCAACATACCTTGCGAACGCCTTTTATGGCAACCAAAAGCTTCTCCCCAATTAGATTATCATAGATACTGTCTTTTCTGAGAGCTTCTAAAGATTCTGAAAGTGACTTAGGTAATCTTTGTAGTTCTGCATGCAGGTTAGAAGGATCTGTATCTGTTCAAAGGTAAACGTTAACATGTAAGGGTCAGAAATGGCAAACCTCTTATAAATCCCAAGTTTTAAACACAGACAGACAGAGAGAAAATCTTAAATGAATATCCTATAAATGTTTGAATTATGGCGTAAACTTACCAACAGGTTCAGGAAGAGAAAGGCGTCTTCTAAGGCCATCAATGCCAGCTGCCATTACAGCAGCCAGACCCAAGTATGGATTTGCACATCCATCAAAAGATTTAATTTCAAAGTTGCTAACCACACCATCTGAGATCCCCGGTGGGCAGGCAGTTCGTAATGGAGCTTCTCTGTTTTCTTTTCCCCAGCATTGGTATGCTCCACTCCATGTATTTGGTTGTATTCGATCATAACTAGAAAAAATGACAATAGAATGAACGTTAACTAGAAACGTCTGCAAAAGCAAATTTCAGTTGAGAATGCCGGCAATTTTAGAAACAGAACATTGGAAATGTTCGTGTCCAATATGTCATTGTTCCTATAAAGAACCAAAATTCTCATTGGAGTTGGAGGAAAACCTATTTGGAAGTGGTGCTGTGAAGGCCAAAATAGAAGGAAGATGATGTAGAACGCCAGCCATAAACTTCTCCCCGACACATGAGATTCCACGCTTAGAGGAACCATCAGATCCCATAAAAACGTTTTCACCATCCTGCCACAAACTTAGATGAACATGGGATCCAGAACCAAAGTCATCCAGTGCATACCTACACAAGTAGTATTTCAAGCTTAGCATATTAACCCATGAAACATTAACCACAATGGACTCCAGCATCTTTAAATCAATAATTATCTTTCTGTAAGCATCCTTTTTTTTGCCAAATTTCAACTGAATATGTATCTTTTTACAATATGGAATCAATTTTAAGACGAATCATGAACCTACTTTGGCATAAAAGTCGCCAATAATCCATGTTTCTCTGCAGTAGCCCTTATAACCTCACGGGCAAAAATAAGGTTATCAGCAGACTTTGCACAATCTGTGTGCCCCAAGGCTATTTCAAACTGGCCTTTTCCTGCTTCTTTGTGCAACTGTAACAAGCCAAACCATCAACAAAAGCAGGAAATATTCAAATTATTGCGTACACTTAAGAGAGCATCTTAGATGGTATTGACTTGAAAAATCAGTACTGTAAAAACTACATGATCTTTCTTCATATTTTAAATTAAGTCTGGCTACAATGCGTAAATTTCTGGTTAGAAAGGCTATGATTCCAAACCTTTAATCAGTTCTTCACAAATAGCAAAGTTGTAAATACGAATTACAAAAAGTGGGCAGAAGGTATATATGGTCTTCATGATGAAGTTGGCATATTCTAATTCATCACGAAATGCATAATTTGATAGTAAATGTCAATGGCATTACAATTTTCTACAGACCTGTTCCACATTTATATTTAAGGACATAAGTGCAGCAACAACTTCGTGAAATATAGGGGCAGCAGCATTGTATCCTGTTGCAGAGCAGTAAGGAGTTGAATCTATTGGTACCCATTCTTCTTTTCCTTCCCTGCAAGAAATATTGATTATGTCAAACAATAATTTTCACAGCGCAATCCATTCGCTCAAAGGACAAAGGTTGCCTACTTTGACACACTCTTCAACAGCACAAACTCATTTTCAAATCCTGCATTCATAACCTGAGAACATAGCATTAGAAACTCGTATGAATACAAGAAAGAACTAAATTGAGTTATTAAGATGCTAACATGGAACTTACCAAGTTAAATTCATCCTTTAGAACCTTAGAAACCCTCCGTAAGGCCTCCCTTGGGCAATACTCCCACGTTTCACCAGGTCTAAGATGCATGTCAACCAAAACCATTTCCTCTTGGCTCATCCTATTGCAACAGATATGATATCAGTTAAAATGTTGCACTAACATACGTATGCAACCTCTGTAATATAGACAACAAGGAAACAAAAACCAATATTCGAATATTAAATGAACCAAAAATAATCCAACAGTTATTATACGTCTGAATAATACAGCTCCGCTTCCCTCAGTCCAATTTGTTATCATTCATACTTTGCATCTTCTAAGTATTCTTTGCACTCTGCAGTATATCTAGGTTGATGCATTGGTTCATAGTCAGTCACTCGGTTGACTGTGGGAACCATGTCTAAGCGTGTGATGTGAAGTTGATTTTTTAGGTTCCTAAATGGTCATATCGAACCAAAAAAATGCTAAACTCAAGACATCTAAGAAGTATCAGTTCAATTCTATGAAAACCTAGGTGACCAATCGGTTAATTGAAAGCAAATGTGTTATAAAAACAAACCTAAACAAATAGGTCTCTATCTTCTACAATTGGTTTATATTGGTTGAACCAGGCACGGAATTTTTTTACACCATATTAGCAAATAATGCACACCCCTAGATTGGATAGGGAAAAAATCTTGATTCTTAAGTTTTTTTTTTTTTTTTTCCAATGTGAGGGTTTTACTTAGAACATGTTGAATATGGAATCCCTTGTTTGATATATGCTAAGCAGAATAGAGATTTTTGCGGCAGCAGTCCTCAAATTGAAGACGTTATGGAGAATAAAAGCAGAACCTTCTGGTACGCTAACCTGAAAGCTATGATCTGTCTAATTCAAGTTTTGGACATAGACATGCATACCAACTGGTTTTTCATTCCTATATGGCCTCTTCATAAGATATTTGAAACCAAAACATCAGCAGCAAGTTATGTAATCACGACTAAAAATTAAAATTATGAAGGATGAGATGCTTGATACACAAAAGGAAAGAGAAACTCCTTTATTTCAAAACAGTACCATGGGATTCTCTTTTTAGTTGATAAATCAGGCATTAGCCTGATCTCTCCCACTCCAGACAGATTTGTCCCATCTGCTGCACCATCGACAGCTGAAGACATTCCCATACTTGCAAATGTCAAACCAGTACCATTCTTTTTCACGACATCATGGAAGCGCTTTACTGGAACAACCTGAAAAGACATGTTAAGGTGAAAAATAAACTGATAAACTAGAAACTTAGAGAAGACTAGCTTACTGAATGAGCCTCTATGACCTCCAGTGATCAGTTTTTAAGATATATCAACCATTAAAAAAGAAGTCCTAAATGTATTTTCACAGGTCAAAGTACTTCAAAAGAATTCCAGAGTGAAAGAACCAAACTAATAAGGTAATAAAGACTCAGAATTTCAAGATAAAATAGTACACTTACTCGGCATCTGTGTTGTCCAGATGTATCAACCCAGATCAAACGAACAAGTGAAACATCATTGTCTGAAGCACCATTGACAATGTTCGCAGAGTTAGCAGATACTATACTCTTTGAATTAATTGATTTCGTATTTATATTAAGCTTGTATAGTTTAATTGCATTTTGTGCTAGAATATCTTGTGCTGCTTCAATAGCTTCAGAATTTGTGAGGTCGCCATCAGAACATGCATCGCGTAGTACAGAAAAGATTATTTCTCGTGATTTCTCTGCACCTGTAGAAATAAGAGGTAACAGTAGCAAACATCATTTGCACATTCACTGTGCTCCTAAGAAATATCCAAAAAATTAAGCTAAAGCTTTTGGTTGTGTATGTTGAGGACCAATCACTACACAAACAAGGGTGCCTGCTAAGGTTTAGAAAAATTCGAACTTCAAGAGAAAATCCAGCACATAATTGAATAATTTCCTGTTGCTATGGTGAAGACCAAAACATATGAGCAAAAGCAGATAGAAATCAAATATAAAAGAAAAGGTTAAAACCAAATACATAGCAGGGCCACAAAAAACATCATCACATAGATTGAATATCATATCAAAATCAGTTGTAAGTATTAAACAAACCTAAGTAGTGTGTTTCAGGAAATGCATAGCCATCAGTGCTGAACATAACCTGCAAATTTGATTTTGTTTAATATCAAATTTCTTTAATCTGGACTTAACAAATATGTCAGCATAATACACATAAAAGCATCATTATCAGGCACACAGCTCATTTTCATGAGACAATCACTCATTTTCTCCATGCACAAACACAAGCACGAGAATAAAATAATAATGATGCCAAGCAGCATCATATATACTGTATTAACTTCCCGATGTCTTCACCAGAGAATCTAGCAAGAACTTCCATTAAATTAAAAAATAAGGAAATTCTCATAATTGCACTATGTAGAGAACTTTTCTTTCCATGTCTCTTAACTGAAACAGTTATCACCTTGTTTAATGGAGCTAGCTCCAAAAGTTCTTTGAGCGAAGATATCATCCCATGTACACTGAGTTTAGGAATGGCCAAACCGAAATCAAGGTACACCTGAAAGCATCATCATTTGCATAAATTAAATGGGACAAACGCCTGTAATCACACACACAGAGTGAAGTAATGGTTTTCACCTGGGGATAAACAGATGCTAGATATGAGGCTTCCTTTGAAAATGGATATGATGCATGTAAAAGAACAATATGGCATTTAGAAAATCTCTCATCTTCAAGGAGCATTCGAAGGTGAAGAGGGTTGGACAACCGTAGATCCAAATCCTTGTCTCCAAAGCTGAAATGGGAGGTAAGAATGAAGCAACAAATAGAAACCCGGGAAATGGCAAGGGACAGAATTTGAAAAATTAGCTCTCTATGCTATCTAAAGATGGGAAAAGGAAACTTGAATCTTCATGACTTGTCAGGGGACATCTTATTGACACGGGCACCTAGATTTGATAGAGTTGATTTCAATTCAAATAATTTAACCATTGTTTTCAATTTCATAGATGACTAAATTCCAGATTTTTCAATCAGATCCATATAACACTAAGTTTAGGGATGGCAGTGGTTTGGTTAACTGCATAATTTGTTATTTCCATAACCATAACCATAACCATTTAATTATATAAATTCCATAACCACGAAAACTTTAAAGACTACTTCCATATTAGCATTAACCGCGGATACCGCGGTTAGCTATTTAAAGTTTTCAAAAAATTATTTTCTCATATGTCACTACTTAAATCAGTTAAAAAGTTACCACAATAAAGAAAACTAATATTCTTAAAAAAAAACTTATAACTATATAGCATCTGAAATTCCAAAAATAAAATAAGTTTTAAAATACTATTAAAAAATAAAACAAATTATTCTAAAAAGATCATAATGTAGAAATTATCAGTTCATATGTTATTAGTTTTACTTTAAGAGTTATAAGTTATATTACAAGTTTAACATAACAAAATTACGCAGTTTTTTAAAAATTTTATATCCATTTTAATGGTTGCAGGTTGGATTTTGAGGGTAATTGTTCCATAAACATGAAAAATAAGCGGGTAATGGTTTTAACAGTTTACACATGCTCAATTCCATAACTGTTTCATAAGCATGACGGTTAATAATTTCTATTTCCATAACCGTTCCATAACCATTAGGGTACTACCCTATTGGTTATTTTGCGGTCTTAGTAGTGCGGTTAACCACAAAAATTTGTTCCATTGCCATCCCTAACTAAATTCAAGTTCCCAGTTCCTTTTCCCACACTTTCCAGCTATCAATCAAATCCGAAATTGAAACTATAATAACAACAAGAATTTCTTACCCTGTGTGTATCTGAATTGGCAATTCATACTGAACCGCAATCTCCAAACTACGAGTAAAAATATAGTCGATGAAGCTCTTATGATTTATGCGAACAGGCTTGCCTGCTGGAAAGAGGAATTGATCGATATTGTGTGATTGAATTGAAACAGAAAAGAAACAATTCATTTTCCACGCTTACCTTGTAGGACTTTAGCAAGACCTTCCTCAGCATCTTCCTTGGATACATTAGTGTTTATATCAAGACCACTGCGGTACGCAGCTATGCTCTTCAAGCCAACTACTTTACCAGCAAGAGTAATTCATTGTAAGGAATTAACTAAAACAGGTAAAATGCTTCTGATTACAAATAGATTAAGAGTAGCTGAAAATGACCACATATTTCAAAGGATATTTTCTCAATCTGCCCACGAAGGTTTCAGTGAACTTCTCCAATGTCCAAGTTGATCCATCCGCTATATCCTGCAAAATACAAACAAGGGGGAAAATCATTATGATAATTGAACTAACTGCAGATAAAACTGTTGCCTTATCTCTCCCTCTTGCAACATGAACTCAAAATGTACACAGAAAATGAAATAGCTGAACAATGATAATAAACCCAGTTCTAGTTTGTAATCGTATCAAAAGCGAAAGGGCCACAATAAGCACAATATGACAGAACACATTTTACAACAATATGCTGATAAGGCTTTAATTACCCATAATCACAAAGTGAAAGAAAGGGTTAGAAAAAAATCTCACATTATCAAGAATCTCCTCAGCCAGGCTTTCAATTCTCAGAATTCGACCAACAAATGGAAGGAAACTCTTATGCCACTCAATCTTATGCTTCTTGTCCAACTTCAATCCATCATCAATAAGAATTGCGGAGACCCTTGCAGCATTAAAGCATTTCAAGGTAACATTTTCCAAGCCTGAAGTTCTACGATGCTCTTCAACAGCTTGCAATGAATTCTCACATCCATATAATTGAGCAATTTCCCTCAAATTCCTCTTCAATAAACAAAACAATCAAGTCAAACCAAATTCCCAAAATAGCAACACATTGACCCATTATCTTAAAACATCATCCAATAAAAAAAAATACACCTTTACCGTACATTTTTTTGCAAGCCAATCAGTAAAAACCCAGAAAAATCAAAATCCACAGAGATTAAAAATGAAAACTTTATTGGGAAAAACGTTAATTCATATCATATTATATCCTAATTATTAACATTTACTTAAGAAAATAATAAACGATTTTCCATTGATATAGAAAGAAAAATAATAACTACCTTGAAGGAGAGAGAGTGAGGAGCAGAGAACAGGGCTTCGCCGGCAGCTTCAGAGAAGCCATTGACGAAAGGGAATGAAGAATCAAGAGCAACAATGTTGTGAGCATGAGCATCGACTAGCTCCACCTTCTCTATCGCTTCTCTTAGCTCTTCAAACTCCATTTTTTTACTGGTTTTCCTCAGTTTTTTCTTTCTGTGTGTTGTGTATTTCTTCGACTTCTGATAGGAAGTAAAGAGTTATAGGCACGCGTGTCAATGAGGACCTGATCCTCAGTAGTCGGTCGCTGTCAGAAGCATTTATTATGAAATAATGGGAAACCAGGGATTTTATTTGGCCACCCTAAATATAGCGATATTCACCCTCTAGCTTTCAACTTTTTTCCCCCAAACGGAAACACCTTAAATTTGCAAGGGACCGCTTATTCGTGTTGTCATGCTAGGAAATTTTACTGTGGTATTTAGTTTGTTGGTGGGTTTTATGGGGTGAAGTGAATTGTTTGTGCTTGGAGTTCCTTTTTTTGGTAATTTGGGTCATGTAACTATGGGAAATTGCAAGTTTACGGTAAGACTAACAAAAAATGATAATATATTGACACATGATAAAAATGAAGTACACAAAAGCGAAGCATTTTTATTGAAGTTTGAATTCAAGAATTAAACTATCTTGGAGTATGATAATCTCATGTGATGAAAAAAAATAAATAATAATCCCATGTATTTGTGGGAGTGAGATTTCGCAAAATCCAGCCATCTTAAAAAAAAAAAAAAAAAGGTCACTTTGATGGCCAATAATAGGAGGAGTCGTGCTGACTCAGTAAAGAATTTATAAAGAGTTAGTAATATTTTATTATTTATTATTGATATTAGTGAAAAATTAATTTTCTTAATATTGATAAAAAGTAAATGTGAAAAAATAAAAAAGACAGATATAGTATAAGTTTCAATATAAGCTATGCCGCCATCCCAAAACTTATTAAGAATTGTACAAACATTTTCTTCTAGCATTTCCCTCTTCACGAGCTATGAACAAAATTCTTGTGTGACTTGTGCTCACATATTTTGGGCCTTAATGTATATGGGCTCAAATTTTTGAGCTTTCATAACACTATTGAGAAATTATATTAAAATATTGGCAAAAAAAAAAGAGAAATTATATTAAAATATATCCGCCGCCAATAATATATTAAGGTCCTTGTATTATTGTAATTTTTTATTTTATGCCCTTTATACTACTAGTGGTAGCTTTAGACTCTTGTACGTAAATATTATCCGCGAGCACCTTCCGTCCACCATTTAATAGTGCATGAGATGCACATTGATGGAGAGCAATTGAACAGTGAAAATTATAAAAATTTTAAGAACCAAACTGTAAAGTAATGCATTGTTTTCATAAGTTCAAGGAACCAAACTATAAGTTTGATCCTTGATCTAAAGACCAAATATGAAATTTTTCACCTCAAAACTTCATTTTCATTTTTGTGATAAAACTTGCATGTAATGAGTATACTAAATTAAAATTCTCGGTATGAGAATTCGTAATCTGGTCTCTGTTTTGTCGTTCGGCTACTGAAATATCTCATTCTACAAAAACAAAAAACACATAGCAACTATCAACAAAAATACAAAACAAAAAATCATAATTTTTATAGTAAAAAGCATTAGTAAACTACAGAAATATTAATTACCTCACGATTATAGACTTGAGGTGGGAACCAAAAGTTGCCTCTTTCAAAAGAAAGATACAGAGCCATGATTGAATCAACTAGTAAAGAAGTTTTTGGATTGTTCTTAGTCTCAAACTTTGGTTTAATCTAAGAAAATGGCCAAACAGTAGTTAGAGATCTTAATAAACCCTAACTAAAGCGAAGGTGGGGTGGCCGGATTTTGCACTTGCTTCTACAATGAATTTTCTGATGTACCCAATTCCTTTGATGATCAAGATCTTGCTTTTTGATGCCATTTTTTGATGTAGCTAATGGGTATATACTGCAATAGTGAAGATGATTGATCAAAAAGGGAAAGAAAGTGTGAAATTAGGGATTTTGGTGCTGCTTCTCGTGGGAATTAGGTTTTTAGGTTTTCTATTTTCGCGTTTTCATGTGTTGATATCAAGCTATTTTGAAAATGGTGCCGTTTCATGTTAGTAGCTCAATTTTCACCTTGACTCGCACGCTTTTCGTCAGTTTGACAATCGTCATTTATTGATGGACGAAGGGTACGAAGCTTGGTTTTTTGAATACTTTAGAGACTAAAATGTGCAACTAGTTACTTTAGGGACTAAAAGGTGTAACTAGTTACTTTAGGAACTAAAAGGTGCAACTAGGTACTTTAAGGACTAAAATATGTTATTGGCCTACGTGCACTAGATGAAGTAGACAACCTCATAATATCATTACTCTAATATCAAAATAGAAGAAAATTTGAATAGTAATTTGTTATTTTATTTAAATACTAAAATTACTAGAACACCCTTATTTATTTATAAAATGCTTTTACTTTTAATAAGGTTGAGCATTTGACTCGATTCAACGGGAACCCGTCGAAACCTGATCCACACGGGTCACATTTTATCTGATCCGTTAGAGTACGAGGCTGGAATGAGTTTTAATAATGAAACTCACTGCGGGTTTGGATAGGGGGGAAGGTTTTAGCTCGAAGATAATATTATAATTTTATTAATAATTTAAAAATTCTATATTCTAAATTTAAATGATAGTGGATATTTTAGTTTATAAAGATTACTATAAAAATATGTCTTTTATTGAAATTTATAAATAATTAACTTATAAATTTGAATTATCTTAGATTATATTTGTGAAAGTTGCATTATATTTTAATTAATCAAATGGGCTTCAGTGTAGAAGTAGCAAGTATTACTTTTATCAATTGAATTATTCAATTTATTTGATAGATTATGTAATTAATTGATTTTATTTTATAATTTAAATGTATAAAAATAATTAAATTCTTTTTTTTCTTAAAAAATCTATTTTTTAAAAATAAAAAACGGCGGATAAAACCGATTCGTAATCCATAAAATTCAACCCGTAGCAGGGAGACATATTAGTGAGCGGGGCGGGGACGGATTTTAGGAAACCTGCCCGAGATGCAATATCTTCCATTTTCTATATTAGTTCATTTTCTAACCTACAATATTGTTTAATTGATTAGAAATAATAACTAATATGTACATTGTCTAGCAGACACTGCATAAATAAAAGTTTTGTTGGATGATATCTATTGATACATCAATTTGACGATCAAACACACAGTAGCATTAGGAAAATTTTTTAAAAATTCTTTCTATCTTTCTTATGTGATGATTAAATTAGAGCAACTTAGGTTGCGTTGGAGATATGCTCTTATATGGAAAGATTGTAAATATTTGACGTATCAGATGACTTGCTAGATTAAGATACTATAAGCATCCTTCGAAGTATGGGGGCCCCTCAAAATTTGAGTTGCCTCGTACTGAGTTTGGGGGAGGTCGCCTCACCTGGGTGCTGAGTAAGGTTGCCTTTACTTAGCTCAGGGGGAGGACACCCTATCAGCCTTGACCTCCTGACTAGATGTCAGTCACCTTGTCAAGCTGGGCTGTTGGATTCAGAAAGTCCAAGAGCCCAATAAATCTTATTGGACGGGAGGATTTTCAGTTTTTTATTGCCTTAGACTCCATATATAAAGCCCATATCAAGCACTGAACAGGGCTAATCGAAATCTAGACAGACACTAATTAAGAAGTTCACAATAGGAAATAAAGTCTCATATTCTAATGCAAATTAGGAAGTGAACGCTTATTTTTGTTATCAAAACACTAATATTATATTAAATTAAATAAATCATTACTTAAGTTTGCCAAAAAAAAAAAGAAAAAGAAAAAATACTACTTAAAAACCACTGATTTTTTTTTTTTTGTTTTTTTGAGAATAAGAAGCACAGATTTAAAACAGGAAAAAAAATCACACAATCTTTCAATTAATTATCATTAATAATTAATAATTAGCCTCACGCTTATATTGTAAATATATTACCTAATTTGCAATTATACCCAACTTTTCTTTCTCTATATATATGAAAATACAGTACAATTCATGGACATATCACATACCAAAAACCAAAAGTTTCTTATGCAAACCAATTAATCAAAGCATTCTAAACAATGGCGATTGAAGCAATATTTGGCTTTTCCTTCTTCCTCCTCTTTTTCTCTAGTAATAATTTTCCTCTTTTTCTTTTTTCTCCTATATTCTATTTTCAATTTTTTAAGTATGTAATCTTGGGTATAAGTTTGCGATCATTAAAAAAAAAATTGATTGTCTGGTTTTTATAATAATTTGAATAACCATTGATTTTGCTAGAAATTAATAATGTTTTTTTCTTGATTTTGCTTGCAGATTCTGAAGCAGCCCTTTTTACCATTTTTAACAACTGCCCTAATACTATATGGCCAGCAACCCTAACCGGCAGCGGTGCACCATTGGCCTCAGGTGGCTTTGAATTGCCTTCAAAAGCATCAACAACTCTAACTGTACTCCCACAATGGAGCGGCCGAATTTGGGCTCGCAGTGGTTGCACCACTGACCCTTCCGGCAAGTTGATCTGTGCCACCGGTGACTGCAACAACCAACTCCAATGTAACGGTATTGGTGGAGCCCCACCTGCCTCTTTAGTAGAATTCTTCATTGCATCAAACAATGGAAAAGATTTCTACGATATTAGTCTTGTTGATGGCTTTAACTTGCCTGTTTCCGTAACCCCACAAGGCGGAGGAGCTGGTCGTGTTGCCGGAGAATGCCAGACCACCAGTTGTCCGGTTAATATAAATCCCCTTTGTCCACCAGAACTTCAAGATAAAGGAGTAAATGGAGCTATTTATGGTTGCAAAAGTGCTTGTGTAGTATTTAATCAACCGCAATATTGTTGCACCGGTGAGTTTGGTACGCCGGATAAATGTCGGCCAACGAATTATTCTCTGATTTTCAAGAACCAGTGTCCTCAGGCTTATAGTTATGCTTATGATGATAAGACTAGCACTTTTACATGTAGTGGAGGAGCTAATTATCTTATCACATTTTGTCCCTGATATATATAGTTTTTCTAGGCAAAAATTGATTTCAATTTTTCGCATTTCATGCAATAAGTAGTTAATTTATCTGTTAATAAATTATTACAATTAGCACATATTCAAGTGTATTCCTTTCATTAGCACCGGGATGCTCATTAAAGCGTTGATTAAGTGGAATTTATATTATATTGATATTGGCATTCAGGACTTCTTTTGTCCAATTCGCTTCAACAAATTATATACAAGTGTATCTTTAATTTGCATTAATTATCTAAGTAAAGGAAATTTTACATGCCCATATGCCTTTTGAATAGCTTGCATGCTCTTTTTAATTTCCGGTAGCTATGCTTGCTAGATAGGCAGTTTGAATGTTTTATTGATGAATACCATAAATTTTGGTTGGGGTTGATCAGTGTCACATGCACAAGAAGACCTTTGAATAATTATCTCCAACTTCAATTAGCTGTTCCTATCTAATTTGGGCCTACAAGGCTACAACTTTGATTGTGCTTGAATAACCAAACCTATAAAATTTCATATAAATAGCAACAAATTTCCATCTAAGGTTACCCCAAAAAGCATTAGTGTAATAATAATAAAGCATGCAAGACAGGATGCTTTGTATGTTTGTCTTTTAGAAGCGTGGAAACGGTTAAATAAACAATAATCAGCGTTCAAATTGCTAAAAGTTAAAAATTATGAGAGTTAATTTATAAAACGCTATTTAAATAGTTAACGTTACATAAATTTTTTTTTTTTTATAAGTAAATCAAATTTTATTATATGAAGAACTAATTACAGGAAAAATAGACAAATTACATAAAATTTGTAAAACATTATAAAAAATAATTTTTATCATTTTAACTCGCTAAAACTAATTCAAAAGCTATTGCGGATAACAACATTGGCGTGGTGGTAGTCTTCCTAACAAACATGTAAATCACATTACTCTTCATCTCCTGCATGCTATTTGAGGAATGATACCTAATTAATAGATCATAAATTAATTTTTTATTACATCTATTGAAAAAAAATTGAAATTTTCTACTACATTATATCAATGCTGATCAATTTATACTACAAATTTCCGTATGTCTTGGGTTGAAGAAAAATTATGAATAAAATAAAATAGGTTTGAGCTATAAGTGTTAATATCATAAAAGGTATTGAAAAATTGACTTTATAAAATGTTTTATTAATATAAATTATGTTCATTAGTATTATAACAAACTCACCCCAAGCTTACCCAAACTTATTTATTCTAAGCTTGGGGTGAGTTCAAGTATTAAAATCTAAAATGAGTTGGATATAGGTATGTTAAAAGAACTTTTTTAGTATGGAATGAAAATAAATGTCACATCATATTTTCTAATATGTGTATAAAATATGGTAATACAATTAAATCTCTTGACAAAAGTGGTAAACTAAGTATTCAGAGTTAGTTTGGAAAGTTAGATAATATGCAAATAGCAAATGCAGCAACATTAGACCAATTTCAGGAAACTTTTATATTAAGATATAAAAAATGATTTTAAAAAGTATAAAACACGAAAGTTGTAGCTAATATGTCTAAAATAACTTTGAAAATCAATTTGGACATAAAGTATATACGTAGGTAGTTATATCTATTGTAGCCAGACTTGCATACTAGTTTTTAGAGTATGACCTAATTTTCCTAATTTTCCTTCCAAACCTTTCCTTTGACCTAATTTTCCTATTTTTTAAATCTGAGGTAGTAATAAATTTTAAAATTGAAAATAAAGAATCATATAAAAGAAGAAATAAATCCTAGATAAAAATAAATAAAAATTCCATATTTATGAAAAATTACCACATTTACATGGATTTGCTAATTAGTTGCCTTATATTGCTAATTTCTTTTCCTTTTTAATCTCATTTCCTAAATATAACACTCCCATTTCTTCTGTTATCTATCTGCTCAAGAATGCCGATTGAAGCAATATTAGGCCTTTGCTTCCTCCTCTTCTTCTCTAGTAAAAATTAACCTTCTTTGATTTCTTTATCTTTTTTTTTATCTTATCTTTTTCAAGCTATATTTTAATCCAATATATTTCATACTAGATAATTACCTTAATTAATCTATATAATATTCTAGAGTTACTTTTACCATTTTAACCTTTTAATATTGAAAACTATTTTTATAGCGGTAAAAATTAACATATTTTTTGACTATTTATACAGCATTCTATAGAAGTTTAACCTCTTAACTTTAGTTTTTTTTTTTTTTTACTATGTTTAGCAATAATTTCTAAAATAATTTTTTAGCGTTTTCACCGATCAAAATGCTAAAAATTATTTTTATGCCGTTTGCTAAAGTAATTTTTGAAGTAGTTTTTAACAATTTATGTACCTTTTATTAAAAAAAAAAAAACTAAACTTCTTAACTTTTAATATTTTATAAAAAGCTACGGTAGATAATTAATAGTTATAAAGATAGATTTACTAATTCAAGTAGCTGACAAAACTAAATACTATTAACTCTTAATTTTGCATTTAAGCGTTTTTTAAACAACTACCTTGATTTTGAGCCTTTAACTTTTGAGGATTTTAACATAAAAAAAAAATCTTTTAAGGTTTTTTAAACCTTAGTTATATACTCTTAACGGCTACTCAAACAACTAATGCTTATTTGAGAATGTGGTTAAGGTCCAGCAGAGTTGATAAACAACCTACACTCATGTCCAAGCATACAGAGTTCGAATCGCTCTCTCCACACTAGGTGCGTGAGTTATATCTATATTAAAAATAATGCTTATTTAAGAAACTAATTTTTTTAACATATTTTAAAAATTTTATATCGCAACTAAAATAACTAAATTTAAACTTTGGTAAAAAAAAAAGAAAAACAATTAAATTTAGAAATTTTTTATTTTGTTAAAATTAAAAGGTCTTCCTTTCTTGATTTTGGATGCAGATTCTGATGCGGCAATATTCACAGTAACAAACAACTGCCCTTTCACTATATGGCCAGCAACCCCAACTGGCAGTGGTATCCTCAATCGGTTTTGAGTTACCCACCAAAGCATCATTACCCCTAGCGGTTCAACCACAATGGAGCGGTCGGGTTTGGGCTCGAGCTAGTGGCAGACGCCACCGGAAAGTTCACATGTGTCACTGTTGCTTGTGGCTCCGGTCAAGTCCAATGTAATGGGGCCGGCGATGCTCCTCCTGCTTCTCTTGCCGAGTTCAGTATAGCATAAAACAATGGACAAGATCTTATGATATTAGTCTTGTTGACGATTTTAATTTGCCGGTTTCGGTCACTCCACAAGGCGAAAATGGTTGTCAGAGCACCACTTGTTCGGCGAATGTGAATGCTGTTTGTCCATCGGAACTTGCTGTTACAAGAGTTGGTGGGAGTATTATTGGTTGCAAGAGTGCATGTGTTGCTTTTAATCAACCGCAATACTGTTGCACTGGTGCATTTGGCACGCCAGAAAAATGCCCGCCGACCAATTATTCTCATATTTTCAAGAATCGGTGTCCTCAGGTTTACAGTTATCCTTATGATGATAAGACTAGCACGTTTACATGTAGTGGTGGAGCCAATTATCTTATCACATTTTGTCCGCAATTGTAATTGTTTTTATGAGGCATTTGGTTGACAGATTGTGATGTAAAAGTTAGTTGGGAAAAGTGAATTCCGTTGTTTGGTTGGTTTTATGCTTATAGTTTCGTCAGGAAAGTTCAATTCATAAATATGTGGGTCTCGTCCTTATTTTCTTACGTACATTGGAAAGTATTTTCATGTCTCTTATCATGGAAAGTTGAATTGCCGAAGATAAAAAATATACAATAAATATTATTGTATCATACTGAGATATGTCAGTAAGGAAAATTTAAAAATTATAACATTAATATTTTGAATAAATAAATTTAATTATAAATGAAATAAAATATTTACACCCTATACTTTATCTTTTTGTTGCCCAAAATATGCTCTTAGATCCACCCACCACTGTCAATTCTTATACTCGTTGAGAAGTTGGCTTATCTTGGCCGAGCAGTTGGTTCCCAATTGTATGAAAATTGAAAGGCGTAAAGATTGAAGGAGGTTGTGGCAGAATGTAATTTCTAGTTGTGTTCGATGGATTCCTATCGCAGAATACCTTCCAATCGCAAAACTACTTACGAACCATAAACTCCTTATTGCCATCTCCATTGCCACGAACTAGCCAACCCAACACCACCAAAATGAAGCTCCGACGTCAGTGAGTCTCGTGGTACTCATATCTTCATCGATCATTGGCTGGAAGAGAGAAAAATCGTGGAAGAAGATTCAGAACCTCCATAACCACCAGCATTGTCCGTATTTTTTTTAGACCCCTCCAATGGTCGGCTGGTAGAAATGAAGAAACCATTAGATTTCTCTCTTCAATCTCATCCTTTTTGTGTATCCGCCACAACTACCATCGTTTACAGTGACTAAAACTTAGAGAAGGCAGATGGTTTTTGGTTTATTTCGACCAAACGACAAAGGAATTGGAAAAAATAATGACATATATTTGGAATCTTAGTTAAATACGAATCATTTGATGTAATGTTTGTTGATTTTGGACAAAATTCAATTTTCCCGACTGCGGCAGCAGCGTGGTGTAGGGGTGGGCAAAATCGAACCGTAAACTGAAACCGAACCGAACCAAACTGAATAATTGGTTAATCGAATTTTCGGTACGTAAAATATGTGAATCAAATTTTCGGTTCGGTTTTCTGTTCGTTAAATGGTATGAACCGATTTTTTTCGTGTAAAATTCGGTCGGTTGAACGAATTTTTGGTTCGGTTTTCGGTTCATAAATTTTATAATCGGTTTTGAACAGAAAACCAAAACCGATTTTGCCTACCCCTAGTGTGGTGGTTCTCGGCAGAAACACGAACTGACGACGGTGGATTTGTGAGAGGTTAGGTATGATGTATTGGCTTATTATAAAGTAGTCCTTAAAATTTATGAATTAATTCAGTTGATCCTAAGTTTTAATCTAATTCCATTTTAAAACACTACTACACCTTGAGATACCGGGTTAGTTTAGAAAAAATTTAAATTTAAATTTAGTAATATATAATAATTTATTTATTTTTTCTTTTCTTTTTTGTCCTCAATTGAGATATTTCAGTCTGTGTCAACTAACATCAGTCAAAAATATATTAAATAAGTAAATATCTTTAATGCTTCTTATTTATTAATTACTTTTATCACTTAAAGTCTTATCCCATTATAATTTTTGTCCACGTCAAATTAGCATGCATACAAAACTTATATGAGTTACTATGCAAAACTTTATAAAATATATGAGCTACTTTTTTTCACAACAAATGAATAAAATTATTATTTTTATTTTAATTATATGATGAAAAATAAATAAAATTATATTCAATTTGATGTTAATATATTTTAGTAAGAAATTCTGTGAGTAACAACTAATATGGCGTGGATTATTTTAGAAATTTTGTTACATATTATATATGTGGATTAATTAAGGATATTAATATACTTTAATATTATTTTCCAATTTTTCCCAGTTCAACTAAATACTATTATTGTATTTTCATAATAAAGTTTAATATTTAATCCATAAAAGATCATTCAACTTTTCTGAACTTACTTTTTTGGAAATTAATTTTATTAAAAAAATAACTTTCCTTAGAAAAGTTGAAATCTGCCAGCGAAATGGCCCTTAGAATATAAATATTGTTATATTCAATAAAAACTTTAACATGATTTAGGAAGAAAAAAAACTTAAATTTGAAACCTAATTTTTATGTGAGGACTCATATGCATTAGGGCTTTGCATAGTTCGCGGGGGCCTCAAACTGATACTGAGAATCATATCAGAACCGAAAAAGCCGATAAAATTAGAACCATATTGGAACTGAAGCCTAAAATTTTAATTTGAGGTGCTAGTACCGGTTCCTTGCCTAGAACCATACCGGAATCATACCAAACCGGTCCTGAAACCATATCAAATTGGAGCCGTATTGAGAACCAGTCTGTAAATAAAAATAATGTACACTTATAAATAAAAATATAGTTTAGAATTAGAAGTTATAATTTATAATCATATATAAAAATAAAAATAACTAAGAGTGTTATTTTTATTTTCTCTAATTTTCTCTTTTCTTTATATATATATATATAAAAGTATACAAACCTCTAAAATGATCCACCTAACGGACTTAGGCCGAAATTCACTAGCCTAAAATGATTAACCCAAATTGACTAAATAGTTAAGTAGTCTAATTTATATATAATATCTAATCTCAATCAATATCTGATGTGTGATTTTACACAAAAATTAGGTGTCAGTGCCGATTCCTGCCAAAGAAACAGTATTGAAACCGAATCGCATACCCCTAGTATACATTAATATTTTTCCCTTAATTATAAATTTATAATTCTCACGACACACTTTTATGGGTGATGGAGTGTTGACTCGGCTCTACGTAGCCATGGGTTAATTATGTTTACCATATGTGCAGGTGCCTCTTTCCATATGCATTAATATTATTGACATAGAACTCTTACTTTTGTAATCGACTGTGGTAAATGGACTAAAAGTGGACGAAAATACCTTTTAGAAGATTGAATAATAGAGGGATTTATAAATTTATTTTCCAAAATCGAAGAATTTAAAAGCAAATTAGTCCAAACTTGGAACAATAATGAATATAAATCTCTCGAGAGGTTTGAACTTGAGTTCTTACTCTTTTTTTTTCAAATGTAATGTGTCTTATTAACGCATACAACTCTTATTGGTTTTGTCCGTGGCATTTCAAATATTACATTATGTTAACTTTTTTATTTCTAAAATTTTAATTGTATTTTTTTAGTTATTATTTGGTTAATTACTATACTGTCATAATTGGTATTTTATAAACTTCGTCCATCCCAACAATTTAAATATGTGAATATTTTCTTTTCTACAATTATATGTGTATATATATCCTTTGTGCCATCTCATTAGTGACGTATATAATAGTAATTTTGGGCAATCATATATGTGTCTATATTAAAAACATTGATAATATTAACTTCTAGTGCACCAATTAGAAAGACAAAATTGGAAATTATTGAAGGTACAATGAAAATTGGTAGTTTTATTGAAAAACTCCAACATTGATGAGCAATTTCGAGTGCGACACACACCAATCGTATTGCTTTCACCTTCAAATCAAATGCGTCTAAATTTCAATTTGGTCCTACTACTTTTGTTGTGCATGAAATAATCAAACCCTATAAGCTGTATATACTTCCAAAATTAGTCTGAATAAATTTTTCATTTTTTTTTCTTATTGGTATACTGATCGATCATGCAACGGTGTCAGAATAATTTCATTATCTAGTTTGGAACCTTTTGTTTTTATTCACCATATAATGTTATTCATTGAACTTCGAGACGATATCTTTTTGTTCTACACCAATGTCTTTCACTAGAAAAAATGTACCTCCTAAATATTCCTAATTTTTCATGACTATAACCATGAATATGTCAATCCTTCTAGCTTTACTCTGATCTTCCATTTTACTGTAATTTTTGTTTCATAATTTAATTAACTAGCTAAAGTGTTCGGAGGTTCGAACATTGCTATAGTAACAACATTATTCTTTTTTCCCTCATCTATATATATATACTGAATCTTTAGAGATAACGAGTGAATTTCGATTTTAGAACTTTTACTCTATATCTTAAATTAAATATATCTGAAAAATTTTATAATATACTTATTATTCCTTTGAGTAATTTACAATGTAGAATTAAATGTTTAAGACTAACAAGTCCAATAGAGATAAGATAATATGACGTATATTTAACATAAGAATATGAATTTTCAAAATCAAATCAAATTTCAGTAGAAAATTTCTACGGAGGAAAATCAAGTTTGATTATGGAAAATACATAGTTATCAGAGATATAGACATGTCTATATTAATAATTTAATGAGGATAAACGACAATCATGCGGAAATTTTATAAAAACCAATTGATATGAATAGTATAATTAATTAATGAAATATAATAAAGTCCAGAAAATAACAGGTACAATTTTTAATTGATATATGACCATTAAACTTAACAATTCGTCATTGGTATATTTTTTTCCATTTTCCTGCAATAAGATATTAGAGTACTAATTAGAAATAAAATATGGGTTTTGACATAAATTGCTTACTAGATTTATTAGATTCTTAAAAAAAAAATCATATTTTTCAGAAATAATTTTCAAAATATTCACTTTTAATTATAAACATAATATAAATATATTATAAATAAACTATAAATAATTTATAAACAAAATGATTATGACGATTTTAAGATTGGAAAATTAAAATATGATTATCTCAAAAACTAAAAATATAATTAGCCCATTTAGAATAAATGAATTCTCTAAAATTTTGTAAAATTCACTTATAAAGCTAGTTTGTCATGTTTGAAAGAGAAAAAATTTTGGATTTAAAGTTTTAATTATTTATTTCAAATTGCAAATAAATTTGAATAAAAGTTCATTTTTAAAACTCTGCTTCATATATTACAAAATGAGGTTATATAATATTTAAAATTAAATTGTTTAGAAGATTTATGATATATTTTGAAATCATAATGTGTAATACTAGTATTTATGTTTTAAAATTCATCATAAAATTCTACATTTTTCGTTTGAGTATTTTGAGAACGGTAGTATTTTGATTTCAATTTCAATTAATTACAATTTACATAAATCGACTCTGTATTATAAATTTTATATGACAACAAATTCAATAATTTAATTTATAATATAAAGTTAAATTTTGCAAATTATAGACTATTAAAATTGATATAAAAATTTAATATGAATAATTTACTATGTTTATCCAAGAAAAAAAAAATCAAAATGCCAGTTGTCTCGCAATACTCCAACGACACAAAATATGGACACAGAGGAGATAAAGAAATTACAGAACATTGCAAATAATATATGTCGTCATTATTCTTGTCGACAAACAGCAAATTACAGGCTGTATATGCAGTCTCGGACAACGAGCAAAGGTCCAATAATGAATTTATCCACACCTCAACCATCCTTGGATGGGAAAGAATGTGAGCAGCTACAATCACTCCACGCATCTAACACACACTTCAATCAATACTCAACTACTAGATCTATGCAAACTCATCACGTACCCTGTACTTCAGATCTACAAAAAATTCAGAGATCTATTGCACCAACGTCTAGATCTGTGGAGATAAACGCCAAATAAGTGAAGAAAATTTAGACACTTCTTTTGAAAACAATCGCAAATAAGATAATTATTTTTTACATAAATATTCTACTTTAAGGGCGAATCAGGAAAAATGATTTAAATAAGCCTCGAATCCGGACATCTGAAAAAGAAATGTCTTATCACTAGACTACTCTCTTGAACTTAGCAAATAAGACATTTATTTTGGAACGAGATGAGTATTATAATATTAATAGAGAAAGAGTACCTAATATTTGCATTTGAAAAATATATCATCATTTAAAAAAATATTCTAAAATTCCATAGTACTACAATTTTTGGATATGTTATATTATATATACCACTAATACTTCCTCCTCTTTCTAACTATACTACAAAACCAATTAAAACTTTCAAGAATGAGTGCTCTATTCCTATTCCTCTTCAGCCTTAGCTTCTCCTTCTTCTTTTATGGTACTCCTATATCTTCCTATTTTATTAATTTATTCATCTAGATTTTATTTTATGCATTGTAATTACTATCTCCGTATTTTTTTATTCTTTACATTTTAAACAACATGATTAGATTTAAGTTTGGTGTAGATAGTTTGATGGGTTGGGTTAGCTAGATTAAAGTATTATTTATATATAACTTAATTAGAGTAACTATATTTTATAACTAACCAAAACATACTTTAATCTATCTAATCCAACCCATCAAACTTTCAACACCAAATTTGAATCTAATTATGCTGTTTGAAATGTAAAGAATAAAAAAATACGAAGGTAGTATGTTTTATTTTTCAAACAACTTTTTCTTCTTATTCTCTTTCTTCCATTAGAATAAGAATGATTAATCTATACATACATAATATATTTTTTGGCATCTACAACCAAAAATTTGAGAGTAATATCTAAATGCGAGACGCTGGTAAAATTGTTATTCAATAAGTTTTATTAGAAGCAACGATAATAAAATTAAAGAAATTAATTTTTAAACAAATATAGAGATATTTTGTTATACAAATATAATTTTTATTTCACTTATTTATATTTAATTAATTATATCTACTAATCATGCAAATGGTTTATGTACATGCATGTAGGAGCTGAACTGGCAAAAATAAGCTTCACCAACAAATGTGAATTCCCGATTTGGCCCGCAACCCTAACCGGTGGTGACAAGCCTCAGCTCTCAACGACCGGCTTCGAGTTACAGATGGATGGAACCGAATCAGTAGATGTCCCACCACCATTCACCGGAAGGTTTTGGGCTCGAACACATTGCACTTTTGACTCATCCGAAACATTCAAATGCAACACAGGAGATTGTGGCAGTGGAAAAATTGGATGCGACGGTGCTGGAGGAAAACCACCAGTTTCACTTGTAGAATTCACTTTAGCAGAAAACAAAGGCCAAGATTACTACGACATTAGTCTTGTCGACGGATTTAACCTTCCGGTATCAGTCGCTCCAAAGGGTGGTTCCGGTAATAATTGTACTCCAGTAGAGTGTAAAGGAAACGTGAACGCGGTTTGCCCTAATGAATTAGCCCTGAAAAACCAAAATGGGAATGTGATTGCTTGTAAAAGTGCCTGTGAAGCATTACAAAAGCCGGAATATTGTTGTACGGGACAATTTGGTTCGCCAGAAACTTGCCCGCCGACAAATTATTCAATGATTTTCAAGAATCAGTGTCCTCAAGCTTATAGCTATGCTTATGATGATAAGACAAGTACATTTTCTTGCACTGGTGGACCTGATTATGATATTGTATTTTGTCCATGAAAAGTCGAGTCTATATAGCTACTTGACTTGAGTTTATATAGATTAAAATAAATGTGGAAGACAAAGTTTTCTTCAGCAAAATATAAAAATAAATTAGTATATTTATATGTAATTTGATTGGTCTTCTCCCTATATGAAAATTTAGAAGTGTTGTGTTCGATTTCTAAATCATTCTGGAACAAAATTGGTGAGTTTTATATATTAATTGAATAATTATCCCTATTTTATATTTTTTTTGTCCCAATTGGATCTCCAACAAGTTAAAAAAAGAGGTAGTTTCGAAAATGGGTAATTTTATTTCCAGATATCGTTAATGGCAAAGCACATATTTGATTTTAGACAAAATTGTACTCATTGTAAATTGTGTAACTAACTAACAAAAAAAAAAGACAATTTTATTTTTAACAATTATTTGCTCTCACATTAACAATATCTGTTCTGAAAATAATATTACCCTAAAAAATAACTGAAAACATATAATTTTCCCAAAAAAAAAAAAAAGGTTGAGACTATAATTTTATAAATAAAATGTCATTTACAAAATATGGTGAAATAATAAAAAATATTCATAAGAAAGGTTACTTTACATAAGAAAGATGATTTTAAATATGGAGAATGGAGTTATTGAAAATTGATTCATGAGTAGCACCGGTGCTTCGTTTGCTTGTACGCATAAAAGACGCTGATAAACCTAAAATTAATGGCCTTATTTGCCCTCTTTTTTAGTATTCCTTATTTGCTAAAATTTTTTAAAAAATAATATCCTTTTAAAAAACAGCTTTTTTTTTATTTTTACAAAAATTGAAAAAAAAAAATTGGCATACACTACGCGATGGACGGATTACCAGAGAGACTGACGCATGATCAAAACTTGGGATGGGTTAAAACTAAAACCAAAAATAAAAATGTTTAAATTTATTACTCGTCGAAAACTAAATTAGTTTATTTAATAGGGAAATTTACAAAATCCTCCCTATGTTTTACATAAATTACATTTTCCTCCCTGTATTTTTTTCCTCGGACTAAAACCTCCCTCAGTTTTAATTCCGTTAACATTTTCCTCCTTCTGTCTATTTTTTCCGTTAAAATAACGCTTAAAGGACCAAAATGTAATTTTTCGGGCAATTTTGAAAGAACTAGAGAATTGAGGGACTGGTTTTGGAAAAAAATCTCATAAGCTTCATATTCTATCTTCAAAAAACCTAGCCACCGCATCATGCAACCAGTTCTCCACCACCTTCTGTGCACAACCGCTTGGGCTGCCGCAGTGGCGTGACGCCGGCCGATCTTGGTTTCCGATGGCGATGATGAGAGATGTGAAGAAAGAGAAGACGAAAAGCTTAAACTAAAACTGAGTTTCTGATGGGTAGCAAACTTGTTTCATAAATTTTTTGTACACTCGTTTTCATCAATAGATTTTTTGGTTTACAATTATATTTTTGCTGAATCTTGTTTTGCTTTCTGATTGACGTTGAAGGTTGTTTGGTTTGCTATTTGGTTTTCGACTACTGGTCTTCGTTTCCCATTTGGTGGGTTTGATTTGTGTGTGTTTTGTTGATTTGGGTTTTCGTAATTTGATCGCTAGGTGAAGGACGAAGGAAACACATCAGATCTTCTTTTTCGAACTGTTTCGTTGGAGTTGCAGTCGCTGGCTCTGGTTTTCTAGCAAAGCAACCGGTGTTCTTCGTGCTTCCTGGCGATGGCTGGGAGTTGTAGATTCTAACTCGCCAGAGAAGATGAGAAATGGTTACAGAAAGAAGAAATAGTTACGGAAACCAAGATTGGTCGGCGTCTTGCCACTGCGGCTGATGGTTGCATTATGCGGCGGCTAGGGTTTCTGAAGGTTGAAAACACAGTTTTCGGCCGGAAGCTGTGGAGAGAGGCAATCGTTCGGCGGCTTCATCGGGGAAGAAGAGAGGAGTCCAAGTTTGAAGAAAGGAAAATTGTCAAAACAGTCCCTCAATTCTCTAGTTCTTTCAAAATTGTCCGAAAAATTACATTTTGGTCCTTTAAGCGTTATTTTAACGGAAAAAATAGACAGAAGGAGGAAAATGTTAACGGAATTAAAACTGAGGGAGGTTTTAGTCCGAGGAAAAAAATACAGGGAGAAAAATGTAATTTATGTAAAACATAGGGAGGTTTTTGTAAATTTCCCTATTTAATATATTTCCTTATCTTTAAAATAATTATATAATAACTAAAATTTATTAAAGGGAAAATTACTGTTTTATCTCTATTTTTTCCGAAATTGAACTAATTTGTCAATGTATTTTAACATAATAGTCTATTTTGTCTTTGTATTTTAAAAAAATTATACTATTTTCTATTTTTTTGCCTAAAATGTTGATGGAAATTAACAAATCATCCGAATCATTTCTTTGCCATGAGTATAAATATGACCTTAGTTTTGACTAAAATAACACCTATTTTTTAAAATAGCTAAAAAATAATCCGTCAATTGAATGATGTTTTAGATGTTCCAGCAAATATTTGTTGTTTCAGTAAAAAAAACTAATGTCATATTTGTAATTATTGCAAAAATACGTTTCTTATGAGACATGACTTGTTAATTTCAATACCGTTTCTTGTAAAAATGGACAAAATAGTATAATTTTTCTAAAACACAGTAATAAAACAAACTATTATGTAAAATACAGAGACAAATTAATTCAATTTTGGAAAATATAGTGATAGAATAGTATTTTTCCCTTTATTAAAATTTTTATTTATAAACTTTAATATTTATTAGAATGATAAACTTATTTTTGAATTGATTCTTAAAATATTTGAATTTTGTTTTATCGAAACATGCATTAATTTTATAATGCAATATAAATACAAATATTTTCTATTATTATGCTATTAAAATACAATAAAAAAAAGAGATTATCTTAAAAGTCGTGATCATTTGAATAAAATATACTTTCAAGTCACTCTGTTTTTAGAAATATATTCTCAAGTCTTTCAATTTTTAGGATAGTGTACTCTTATATCCTTCCATCTAAAAAACATGTTATTTTTACCCAGCAAAAATCAAATTGTAATTTGCTTCATCTTCAAACCTCTAATAAGAAGGACCAAACTTGAAACTTTCACTCCAAACCTCCATTTCCATTTTGGTGATAAATCATGCAAGTGAATATACCAAATTGAAGCACTCGACGTGAGGATTTTAAATTCGGTTTCATTTTTGTCATCTGACCACCAAAAGAGCTCCTTTAACTTTTAAACACATAAAATGAGGTCTTATGGTTGTCAGTTGACAAAATATAGACTGAATTATAAATTCTCATGTCGAACGTTTCAATTTGGTATACTCAGTTGCAAAATTTATTGCCGAAAAATGTGTCAAAACGGAAGCAGAATCTTGCGAGTATACCAAATCTTGCAAATGGTTTTGCCCCTATAGGGTGTAAAAACCGCCCTCAGTGACATGGTTTGCTGTAGTGCTTGTGGTGGAGGTGAAATAAGTTAGTCTTTGAGCAATCCCTTCTGTCTGAATCTTGGTTGTTGGACTGCATAAAATGTTATTGCTATGAGCTCTTAAATGTGAAATCACGCTTTTTTATTTACCAGCCTAGTGATTGGTTCTTATTGCCCAACTTGTGCATAAGAATTAGAATTTATAAATCACTAAGCAGATATCTCTCTTTGCATTGCGTTGGTTGTGTCTCACTTTAGGCTCTCTAAGGGGCTGTTTGAGAACATGAAAAATAAGGATGTAAAGTAAAATAACTGTGTATTTGTGGATTTCAAGGAAAAATACTCCGTTTGTTAACGTGAAAAAAAACAAGTGTGCCGGTAAAATAAAATTGATAATACACGTACGGCTTTCACCCCGATTTGAGGTGAAAATAAGGGAGGATTGGTGTAAAGTTACTGTTGAAACGAATTCAGAATTTATAAAATAATAAAAATAAATGAAAAATCAAATTTTCAGTGGAAATAACCGATTTCTACCCGTCCATCTTCTACCTCCGTCCCGCCTCATCACCGGCAATGAATGCCGGCGACCGACAGCTCTCAGTCCAAACAAAGGGTTAAAGGCCAGAAACACTGTGGATGGTGGCCGGACGACAGAGATCCGAATAGAAAACGAATAGTCGATCGGGTATGTTTAGGATCCAAACAAAATCATCCGATGATCAGATGGTGATTTCGAGCTCACCAACAGGACCGGCCCGGCGAGAGGAAGAGAATGGTATACGGCTTGTCAATTATCGTCGCCGAAAAATAATCGGGTCGTCGGAGCATCCACAGGTCGAGTGACCCATTTTACAGCTGCAGCGGGCGAGGAAGAACACACTAAACGACGCTGTATTGCATTGATGAAACAACGCCGTTTTAGCGTTTAGGAGAAATACCTGCCTGACCGCAAACTTTGAAAAATTAGTTTTTAACCCCTTAACTTAGATGCCGTGTGCAAAAATACCCATACATAATTACAAATAAGCCTCTAAAATTATTTTATTATTTCAATCGTACCCTTTTAGTTTAATTTAATTATAAATTGATTTTTTTTTTGGAAAATAATTAACTAGGAGAATTAATTGATTGTGACAATGATTTAATATGATTAAATATGCTATTAGTAAGGGATAAT
>CATIWJ010134499.1:0-15247 GCA_949640765.1 Croton laevigatus | reverse complement strand
GGTTTCAGCTTGTGGGTATGAAGAAAACTCTAGTTTTTTACAGAGGAAAACCTCCAAATGGCTCAAGAACTGATTGGATTATGCATGAGTATCGTCTTGTTACCGCAGAAACCAATAATTCCCCACAAAAAAAGGTAACTTTTTTTATTCATTTTTCAGTAATTTCATTTCTAGAACGGAAAAAAAATTTTCAAAATTTGAAAATTGGGTTTAATTTCAGCTCATTTCACACATTATTGACTGTAATTTTTTTTTTTTTTGGTTTAAAACAGAGTTCTATGGTGCCAATGGAGAATTGGGTTCTCTGTCGGATATTTTTGAAGAAAAGAGGCAACAAAAATGAAGAAGAGAATGTCCAAATTGGGAATGAAAATTACAGTATTAATAAAATTCGAAGCAAGCTGAAAAATAACAATAATTCAAAGCCAGTGTTCTATGAGTTCTTGAAAAATGAAAAAGAACAAACCACTGATTTGAATCTTGCTCCTTCTTCATCTTCTTCAGGATCAAGTGGAATTACTGAAGTGTCCTCAAATGAACCAGATGATCATGAAGAAGAAAGCAGTAGTTGCAATAGTTTCCCTTATTTTAGAAGAAAACCATAAAAATTACTTAAATATTTATTTTATCTTCAGCTTTAGTTTTTGGAAATTAGTCTCTTTTTAATTAGCAGTTTCTTCCTTTTGCTGTATCAGTAATTTGCTTCTGGTTTATCAAATCAGAATAACTCACTTTAAGTAATCTAATGCTTTTGTCATTAGGTTTCATGTCTCTTATCTGTAATTATCCCTAAGCAGAAAGAGATGTATTTAATTATTTATTTCAAAAATTATATAATCAAGAAAGCAAATCAATAATGGATTAATTTAAACTGTCATTCTTGTAATCAAACTCCCTGAAAAAACACCATTTGATCATCCAAGAAATCACACATCGCTGCGTTTTTTTCATTAGTCACTAATTTTTCTCAAAAGGGGATTAATTAATTTAATTTTTTACTAAAAGGGAGATTAATTTTGGAGGGAATATATATAAAATAAGTTTTTTGACATTGTAAAAGTTGGAAATCAATGAAAGAAAAAAAGGGGTATGAAAAGAAAGATAAGGAGGAGAAGAAAGGGAAAACGTATGCATATCTTTAATGCATTCTTTGGGGAAAAAGAAAAGAAAATGAATCCTTTTAGAGAAGAGAATCAGAAGAAGAAGAATAAGAATATGAAGATTTGCAAAATCAGATACTTATTTTACATCATGCACCTCCTCCTCCTTTTTTCTTTCTTTTTCTTTTTTTAATTATAGATAGTAATATTAATTAATTAAATCCAAGTAGAAGCTCTGCTTGTGTAAAATTATTACAAATAAATCCTGCATCAAAAGCAGATCTAATCAGATTATGTGTCAGAGTATTATAATAATTTTTCGTGATAAAGGCACAAATAACATAATTACAAGAGTTAAGTAAGTTTTTAATTTTCCACACAATATCTACCACTTGATGATATAAACTCTGATGTCTCTAGATAGCTTTCACTGTCAGTTTTGAATTCGATTCAATAACACAGTTTTACCAAATTTTTTTCTTGTTCCTGTTTCATCACTACTTTACTTTTAAATTTAAAGTATAAAAAATTTTATGAAGCAAGCAAGAGAGGACCTAATTCCTTTTATGTCAAAAAAAATCATATCTCAATTGAAAGAATACCTTTTTTTTAGTGATGTTTTTTGGTTTCCAAATCAGAGTTTTTCTTGTTAGTATCCTATTCCAAGAGTAAGTGTAATTTTTTTATTTGTCCTTTTTACAAAATTTTTACTTGTCCTTTTTACAAAATTTTTACTTTGTATCGTCTCGCCTAAGGACAACGGTCATATTTTGTATTTTTTTTTAAATAATTATTTTCAAAAAAATATTTTAATATTATTATATTGAATAAATTGCCATATTACGCTTATTTGATTTTAATTTTTTAGAAAAAATTTTATTTAATTTTATTAACAATTAATTACTATTTAAAATTTAAACAGTGCAACTGAAAATTTAAGTTTTTTTTTATGTGACACTTTTTGTCTATAATAAAAATAAAAGATAAATATAATTTTTTTTCTATAAATATTCTAAATTCTATTTTATTATATAATACTATCCCGTCTTATAAATATTCTTTTTATTATTTGTTATATATATATATATATATATATATATATATATATATATATATATATATATATATTAACATAGGTAGATATTTATTACAGGATATAGAATCATTTTTAGTAATACATGACGCATCTGGAAGAAAAATACACTTTTTTCTATCAATGTTATGTGTGTTTTAACTAATTAGGGCTTTGAAAATTTTATAAAAACTGTAGAAAATGAGGTATCTAATAAGATGTATTTTGACCCTAAAATTTTTTAATAAATAGTATAAATTTAACATTTTTTTTAAACTTGTAAATTTAAAATGAATAAAATAAAATATTCCAATTTATTCATCCAAAATCCAATTTAATTAATGGAATATATGTTCTTAAAAAGCAGACATTCTTGATTTTTTATAAGGAATTTCTTTTTCACAGCATAAATAAAGAAAAGAAAACAAGAAGAGTAGTAGGTTTGTCATGGTGGGGAAACAAGGTTAACTAAATTTTGAAATTACAAGACCAGTAGGTGAAATTATAAAGAATTATAATAAAATTGGAATCTTGAGCAAGAGAATCATATGCGTGTGATAATTATGAGTTGGATCCAATGTTATTAACCTAATTAATCCTTTTGTTTAGGGTTCTTAATTAAGTTTAAGATTTTTTTTCATATCTAATATATAATTTTTATGATTTCGTGCACCTTCATACAAGTACTCTCTTAAGTCCTCATGGTACTTCAAGACAAACATAATATTATAATTAAGTAGAGTAATTAAATATTATAAGTAAGATTAATTGAGTTAATTTTTAGCATCTGTTAACAACTAGATAGTTGTCCCCACTATTTTCCAACTACTCTGTAGTGTCTTGACTTTAATTTAATTGTAAAACATTTGCTAATCTTATGTATTATTCTTGTAAGAAAATAATTATTTTTTAAATAAAGTTTGTCTGCTACACATGTCATACATGCAAAAGGCCAGAGTTGACTCACTCAATTAAAATCTTAATTATTACTATTATATTAATTGAAAATTAAATAAATATCATGATCCAACCGGATGATGCAAGTCTTTAAAATTTTCATTTAACTGTTTTCGTCAATTATTTAAGGCCAATACATTGGTTTGATTAACCTAAATTAATTAAGTAATTGATGATCTAACTTATATATCATATGAAATCTCAATAATATCCTATAAGTGAGATTTCACAATTAATATATAAAATAATTAAAAGATAAGTAGAAGAACTAATACTTAGAAAATCATGATAATCAGTTCTCCAATACTTGATTATGACTGCCTTTCATGCAAATTGTAAAATATGTAGTAAAACAAAACTTGCAAGGAAGTTTGATAATCAGCCCCAAAGGACCAATCAGAAAATGCCAAGTGGAATTCAAAGAGCAAAGGGGCGGCTATATGATTAATAAAAAAATTGCGATCAACTTATAATTAAGCTAAATGACATGCCAAAACAGGTTAATTAAAGTAAGTTTTTTTTTTTTTTAACATTAAAGTAAGTTAATTAAAAGATAAAAATAAGCCGACCAGAGTTTCTTGTCACTCTGGTTCACATCTTTCAAGCTGTTGGAGTTCTTCACGTCACTTATTATTATTATTATATATATATATATATATTTTTTTTTTTTATACAATTTAAATATATTTCATTTTCATGACTAAAGTTAAAAAAGAGAAATTGCTTTGTGGATTGCTGACTTGGGCTTAAAAATTGTCAATCACGTGGACAGCCCGTCATACATTTTGCATCTTATTCCAAGGGTAAAATCGGAAAACCAATTTTTAGCCTCACCTGATTAGGTCAATCCCACATAGAAAAAAACCTTCCAATAAGGGCAAATGAAACGAACAATCTTGCCCCTAATAGTTGTTGGATTAGCCACTCCACATTTAAATGAATATTATTGTAACACTTATAAATTTACTTATAAAATATATATATATAAAAATTAGTATCGAAAACTATTAGGTGAACGTAAATAAACTCTGTTCTCAGATAAAAATTGTATATTCGAATTAAATTGTAGGGTTACGTGTCTATAAATTTTTTTTTAAAAAAGTTTTAAATTACAAAAGGAGTCTCTATCAAATATGGGCAATTTTGACATTATGAAAAAAACAAACAGTATATTTGCAGACAGGGAATTAAAGAAAGTTGACTGGGTTCCCAAAACCAAACCACTTTTACTAAATTGCTGTCTTGTTTGGACAAATTTAAGTTTAAAGGAGGTATGCTATGCTTGCTTAGTATCCCTGCAACAATGACTTGTGCTTTATTTTAGCCATGAAATTAAATAAATATGTACATGTTAGATGGGGTCCTTTGTTATTAATGAAAGGTACTCATCTTTCCATCTTAAATCCTTAATCCTAAACCCTTAATAATGTGATAATCAAAGTTCTGCAATAATTTTTAACGTTTTAAAAAAGTTTAATATCCTTTTTAAGGTATTTTTTTAAAAAAATTTTAATAACATTTTATAAAAAATATAATCATTTTAATTTTTAATTATAATATTTAACATTCTATAATTAAATAATAAAAACAACTCACATCTATTCAAATAATTAACAGCTAATTTTGAGAAATACGCCATAAATTTTCTTCCTTCATTATGGCATATGATTGATTATTTTATGTTTATGAAAATTGTATAATGCGGATTTATTTATCTTTGAAACAAAATTTAATTGAGCTGAGTTTATAATTACACGTAATCAGTTCGACTTATATATACAATATATACAAGTGTCCCTAAATTGTACTACACTAAAAGTTTTAAAATTTACTAGAACAATATGATAATGTACTAATTAGAAAAAAATAGTTTTCCAAATTAACCATTATAAATAAGACAAAACACAAGTACTTGTTCTACTTATTATAACATTGACAAGTGAGGAATTTTCAGAGAGGTAGACATGTGAGAGTTGCGTGTAAAACAGCAAACTTTAGACAATTTAATCAAATTTAAGGAACTTTCTAAATAAATTTGATTTTGCGAATTGTAATATTTTCAAAATCAATTGTCAAAATCAGTCTTTTAATTTCGCAAGCAGAGCAGGGAAGAAGACGAATATAAAGTAGTTATACCGATTTTATCCAATTTAGATTTTAGCCCCGTCAATTTCCTCTCTTTATAATATGGACCACTATATCTTATATTGAGATTCAATTTTATCTTGCTTATTTTTATACTATTTGAAAATTAAAATTAAAAGATTCCATTTTGGAAATAAAAAGAAAAAATTAAATATCGTTCAGATTCTATCAAGATTTACAATTCAAAAGGGGGGACCTTACGACTTATGGTTGTTAATCCATAGTATAATTTTCACACTACCCACTTGAATTTGGTCTATGAATGTATATAATTGCTTTTGATTTTTTCAGCAGCCAAAAAATTTGAAAATTTAAAAGAAAGCGATTTCTCTTTTCATTTATGTGATACACATATTTAATTTCCAAATTTATGGACATTTAAAGTACTAGCGGCTATGATGAAGATTTTGAACGTAAAAGTCTTAAGATCTAATATTTACAAACTAAAGGAACCTTATAATTTTTTTTTTAAATAATGTGAAAATATGATAACCGACCTTTAAAATAAGGGATCTAACAATAATCCTTCTCCTATTCACATAATTAATTTTGATAATCAACAATAAATACTACTATATATTATGGTAAAAATATTTAAACTTATCAGTAAATTTACTGCCAAACAAGCTTACGTAATTTTATTATTATTATTATTATTTTTAAAGAGCTTAGTAGTTAACAAAATGAAATAATTGGACTACATATTGCAAGTCAAATACTCAACATATGGTAAGTTAAGTCTCAATTATAAGGAATGATTCTAATTTAAAACTTATTAATTGTCTGAGATGCTAAGGTAAATTAGAAGAATTCTTGGGAATTTTAACTAAACTAAACAGCCAGAATACATTTAATTATGTTGAAAAAATCATCAAATTCTAAATGAAATTTAATAGTCACAAGAAACTACTAGACTGCGCAGCCAACTTACGTATTACTAAAATGATGACCATTCAACTTAGCCAACCTAGTTTTCGTGAAGTACATTTGGCTCAATTCTAAGGTTTCCTACAAGAAAAGGATCCCTTCTTTTATCGAAAGATCAATGTGAATCATTATAATAACATCTTTATCAATGTGCATGAATTATCTCAATTTAATTTTCATGTGTTATTAATTAAAAAATTAAAATCATTCTTTAAAAAAAATAATTTCATAGGTATTTAATCGTAGGTTGAAAAAGAAAAAAAACACACAAAATAGAAGATAATGCATTTAAATACTATAGTACCACGCATCAACTCTAATTTATATCGACGTTAAAAATGTTTATATATGAAAAAATCAATTGGACGACACCTAATTTTTTTTTTCTTGACAAAGTTATTTGATTTCCATGATAAGAAGAGATACAAAGCTTGAAAATCAAGCCAACAACACAAGATTAATATAAAAATCTCATACGATATTCAATTCTTAAAAAATGAAAAGAGAGAAACTTGAAACCCATATTGATCTAAATATTGCTTATACCGGTACTCTTAAACTCCTCCATAAAAAAGTTAGCCAAGAGAGAGATGAACTGTTATGATTTATTACCTCCAAAACATGTAAACACTACTTGAAACCTCAATGAAAGAAGTAAGAATACCAAAGTTGACCCTAAAATGACAGATCTACTTAAAAAAAATAGTGAAATCTCTCAAAACACTGTAGTTCTGCTACTCCATCATCAACAAAATACAACAAGACAAGACTCATAGCAAGAAATAAGGAAATTGAATAAAACCTACCCAAAAAGCAGAAAAAGAAAAGAAAACGGAAAAAAAATATAGGAAAAACAAGAAAGAGCAGCAGCCCTAAGAAAACCACACCCAAGAGAACGTAAAATTCTTGGGTAGACCTGTCTACCACGTCATTCATGCACCAATCCAATTGCATGATGATACATCAGCAGCTGATTAGTTATATCTTTTGTTTTTTTTTATTTTCTTTTCCTGATAGTTATCTTAACTAACCAACTACAGATGTGTCATCATACAATTGGGCTGATGTATGAATGACATGGTAGACCAGGTCTACCTAAAAATTTCTCCAAGAGAACTTTAGTTAATTATAAATAAAATAACTAAACTTTGTCAAACATTAATTCCACATTTGACAAAAGATTAACATTGAAAGACAAAGTCAATGAGATATATTGAAATTGGAAAACCTAATACTATTCATATTACGGCTCATGGAAAGAGGAAGACTAGTATTCGACGTGGAGATTGAAATTATCAAAGACTAGATGTAATAGTGTTTTTGTAAAGCATAACATTCTAGAATACTTACTAGTTATTACGTTTTCTTAATAATCTTGTAAAGAAATTCATACGGTATGATTACAATTACATTGTATTACAATATATCAAAAAATTTTATCTAATATATTTGTAGATTTTGTCAAAAAATATCACATTTCCAAAGATTTTGGATTTAATTTATAGAAATGTAATGGTTCTTGTTTTTTCTCAATGGTATATGAAAATTAGTGAGATATGGATAGGATACTTATTGACGCTAATAAGAAAAAAAAAATTACTTTTGTTATCGATATAATTAGAGTTGTAAATAAGCTTACGAGAGTCAAACAATAATTTGACCTCGTCTTATAGTTAGACTTGAGTCTAATATTTAAGTTTAAGCTTGACTCGTTTACATATAACTAACCTCGAGTTCAACACAGGCACAACTTGATTAGTTCAAATGTCCTGTGTTGGTTCTTTATAAATTAAAGTGATGTTATCTAATTAATTTTTTTTTATTAATAATCATATATTAAATCCGACACACAAATAAGTTGGATTAGCTAGACTCACAAGCTCAAGCTCATGAATCAAACTTAAGTGTGGTTGGGTTTTCTTTTAAACTGAATTCCAAATATTTATTTTCCAAAGATGATTCAAATGGATTTTGATGAAGTCAAACTTCAATATAGTATCGTTTAAAATTAAATCCCGAAATATCAAAACGGCGGCCAAACGGACCTCCGAGATCAACAAACGGTCCAAGATTATCATAACGGAAAATATTAGATGGGCCGTTTTCGGTTTGAGCTTGTTTTGATGGTGGGATTAATCGAACTAATAAGGCCCAAAACAATCAAAAGAAACGCAGTTTAAAAGGGGTGTATTCAATTATAACATATAATGACATTTAATGACTTTAAAAGTAAGTGAAATTGGATTATGACTTTTACAAACTCTATAAAAGTCATATGGTATTAAATTACGACTTTTAAATACTTTTAAAAAGTCTATAAAAGTCACCCGGTATCCAATTAGGATTTTTTTAAAGTCAATAAAAGTATGTAGGTATTTAAAAACTCATTGACTTTTATAGACATTGACTTTTAATTACTTTATATGACTTTTTAGCTAATAATATGAATAAAATGTTAAAAAAATTCTCTTGCATCTTTACGCAATTCTTTCACTGACTTCAAATCCCTAATATCGCAGCGCCTCTCTCTCGACGAAACCACTCCCTTTCCGTTTCGTTTCCCTTGTCCGGCAACCATTTATCACTCCCATCGCAGTGCCTTTCTGCTGCCATCCTCCTTCTCCGGTTCGAGCTGCAACAAGGTAAGTTTATTTTTTTGCAGTACCTTTTTCGGGTGATTGATTACATGAGCTGCGTAAGCCATAACTATCTACCTTCAACAAAATTATTCAACTATAATAAATCGAAAGAAAGTAATGGAAGCAGAGCAAAAAGAGTTGTATTTATTTTTACTTCATTCTGTTTTTCCTATATATGTTTAATTAAGAACTAGATAGTTTGTGTTGTATTGATTATGAACTAGATAGGATTTTTTTTTTCCTTTTTTTATTTACTGGTCAATTTCTGGATATGAAACAATAGGCCTTTGATATGATTATTGATCTGTTCATGGAATTTTGTTTGTTGCACTGTAATTGAGTTTCATTTGCCTTTTTCAATTAATTCAATTAATATTTTGTTATATGCATATAGTAAAATCAATCTCAAATTGCTCCTACAAATTTCTTTTCCAATCACTTTTGTGAAGATTTAAAGCAGAGATGTATAATATAAAATTATAAGATTGTATATAAATATTATCATTTTATTTAATTAAAAGCATGAATTTTATATACTATTTTAAGAATTAATTATTTTTATTATATCAAATATATAAATTTATTATTATAATATATAAATATTATTATGGTTTGATCATTTTGTAATTGATATTGAGTATTACAATTTTTTATCAATGAATTGAACAAAGTTTCATTATTTGATAGATAATTGTTGTTGAAATATGTTTTTATGAAAAATTATAATAAAATCCTATAAAATCTTTTAATGTCTATGAAAATCCATTAAAGTCCATAAAGATATTTAAAAGTAAAGTCTTCGAAAGTCATTTAGAAATTTTAAAAATTATACAAAAGTCTTTAAAAATCTGAAAATGACTTTAAAAGTTTTTCTTTAAAAAATTCTTTAAAAGTCATTAATTCTCTTGATTGAATACACTCCCCTAAGATTCTGAAAATGGCAAAAGATAAACATCTCACCACGGCACGAGACTCTCTCAAAAATGTTTTTTGCTTTTTTTTTTTTTCTCGGTTGGGCATGATATATTATTTATACTTAGGATTTCACTTTATGGTAAATTAAACAAAATAATTGAGACCGTTAAATTTGTATTCACATAAATTTATAATACAAAGTCGATTTCTGTAATCTGCTACCCAATAAAATTAATTTCAAAAATTATTAGTATGAATAATCTACTGTGGTAGAAAAAAACCATTTGTGCGAGACCTCCCGATATATCTAGCCGGACCTTTCTAAAAACCTTCAAAATTTGCAGATTTTTCTTTATTTATTATGGATTATTGAAAAATAAAAAATTAAAAAAAAACCCAAAAGAAGAAAAAGAATTGAATTTTGTATTTGAAGAATCACGTGGGTTCAGCATCCAACCGATTGCCAAATCATTCACAAAAGTAGAAACCCAATAAGGCGGACGTCGGAGAAAGAGACTCGTATTTTTTCCGTTATTATATTATATTTACAACAGGCCACTCGGCTTTGTTCGGATAATTAGAGCATCTCCAATGCAACACATTTTATTTGCTTATATGTTTAATAAAATAGAAAGTGTCAATGAGGATGTGGATGGATGTCAATATGTTGACACCCAATTTAAAAATTTTGTTTTCAATGCAACATTATCTATTTTGTCTTTTTGTTCTTTGTTAAAATTACAATATAATAACTAGCTAATCACAATGCATCATTAAATGTAGACATTGTCAAGAAGACTTTCTAGAAGTAGAAGGTGACATTGACAATGTCAAGTTCAAAGTTGGCAGATTCCTCCGGCCACCACCCAATGCCGCATTTGACGGTTGACAAGTGTCATGACGGTGACACGACATCATCAGCCGCTTATGTTGCTTATATCATTTTCTGCTTTCTTGATCGTATTATCATCATCACGTTTTGGCCTGCATATTCTTCCATTGTTTTACTTATTCTTCAGCTTTTAAGTAGGGGTGTTCAAAAAAATTGTAAACCGAAACCCGAAACCGAGTCGAACCGAGCAGAAATTTCGGTTATTTGACGGTTTCGGTTATGACTATTATAAAACCGAACCGATAATTTTGGTTCGATTATCGGTTATATCTATTTCAAAACCGAATCGAACCGAACCGATTGAACCAATCATATACATATCATTATTCCTAAAAACCCTAACCCTTATTCTTATTTCTTTAAGAAGCCAGCCGCCTCCCTCTCTCAATTTTCTCTCTGAAAAGTCATCTCAACTCAACCCTTAGACCTCCTCCTGCCGCCTTTTGCTTTCCTGCCGCCGCATCCTCCTCTCGTTCCCCCTGTCGCCGCCACCAACCATCACCATCTTCTCTTCTTCATCTTCAATCTAATCTAATAAATATGCTTTCTCTTATTCCCTCTGCTACCGTCATCATCACCATCTTCTCTTCTTCGTCTTTAATCTAATCATAGAGGAAGACGGAGATATGCGAGGCAGTGGCTACGTACGAGGGTCTGAAGCGATCGGTCACCGATCTCCGCCGACGCTACTCTCCTCCAATCTGGTTTTCAATCGAGAGATGGAGATGAACAAAGCATGGGTTTTCGATCGAGAGATGGAGAGGAGCGATTTGGAGAAGCTGATTTGCAGAAATCATGTTTGTTCTTTTAATTTTTTTTCCCAAAATGTCTGATTTTGAATTGATATCTTTAGATGAATTTGTTTTGTGTTGAATTTGTTTTTGGTTTTGAGTTGTATCCGTATGAAATTGAATAAGAAATTGATATGTTTGTTCATTAGAAACTAAAAATTCCTCAACAGAAGTTGAAATCATTAAACACACACAATTTGTTTGCTGTTTGTGTTTTGTCATATATTTCGGTCACCGAACCGATACAGCACCGATAATAATGGTTCGGTTTTTATCGGTTTTTATACATATCGGTTCGGTAACGGTTTTATCTTATCGGTTTTCGGTTCATGTCGGGGTTCTCTTATCGATTCAGTTCGGTGAACCGAATCGAATATGAACACCCCTAGCTTTAAGATACTTACTTGGCATCTTTACCTGTGGAATATAGTTCTTAATTTTCTTTTATTTTTTATTTTTTGAAAAAAAATAATGTTTTTAAGTAAATTATAAGTGATAATGGTATCAATGGAAATGCTTTAATTTTAATTTTTATTATATACTATTAACTTATAGAACCTACTATTACAAATCATAGTATAAGATAACAATTTTTTTTTTACCTAGCACTTTTCTAAGCATTTCGGCGCAAGGATAATGTATTTAAGACTATAATCCGAACACTTCATGTAATTCCAAAATATATTAACTTCTAATTAATGAATTAAAAGTTTAATATAGATCAACTTGTAAAAAATTATTCTAACTTGATAGAATGTTATTTTGAGTATGAGCCTTGAAAATGTAGTAATGTTAAATAGAGATTCAATACCCTATTATTATATAAAATTATTTGTTCATAATCGCTTTTGAATTCATTTTAAAGGATATATTTTTAATTTTTTAAATTTGATAGCACTTATATTTCTACAAGGTTTAACTTTGGAAGGATTATAAGCTCACCAAAATATAAATTTATAAATTACAAATTACGAACTTTATCTTTTATATTCATTTCCGCAAATAATGGTTAACTATGGTTTAAAGTATTTTATCTAAACATTTCAAAAAAAAAAAAATATTTTGTTCATATATGTAAAATATGAGCATAATAATCTGTTCTATTTATTTTATAATTGTTTATAATTACGTATTCTGAAAATTATAAAATTTCAGGTTTAGAATCCTACTGTAAATTATAAATTGTTCAGAGATTCAATTCAATTTTCTGAAAATTTTCTATTAATTTTATAATTAATATACGTTATTATATGATTAAGTTTTTTTTTTTTTTTTTGGGTAATATTTAGATTTTTGAAATTATGCTTTATAAAATCCAAGAAAAAATATATATAAATAATTTATATAAATTATAAATCAAAATAAAATATATTTGCAATAATAATACTAATAATTTATTGTATTTCTCTGTCTTCCTTTTTTTATTATAAATAGAGAAATACCTACGTTGTTCATAGGGTAAAGAGTGAAAATGTCTGAGCCCAGACCCATATAACCAAGGGTTAGTTTTTGGGCGCACCTAGTGTGGCACCGTTGGAGCCTAAGTCTGATTGCTGGTTCATATGGTGCCAGGCTGGGTGCGTCTAAAATTCTAGCCCTTTCATTTAGCATGTATGATGTTAAATGCCAAAACAAGGAATTATGAATTTTATTCCATGTTTTATAGCAGGAAGGAAATTTTGAGGATTTTGTGGTTTTAATTCTTTTCTTCACTCTCTAAGTAAGTGATAATTGTGTGTTAATTTTATTTTTAATTATCAATTATATATCTATTCTTCTTACTTAAAAAAAATATTTATTATTATTATTATGTTAAAGGAAGAGATGTGGAAACTCAAAAAAAAAACCCAGGATCCAAACACAGGCTAATTTAATTTTCTATTTTGTTAAAAGAAGATATTTTCATAGTTTTTATTAAAATTCGGAAAGATTTTTATAAATTTCCTTTTAATTTTTTATGATCGATTTTTTATTAAAATCAGCCATAAAAATAAGAAGTAAAATAATTGATTGTGCTTTTATTTTTTAGTGACATTTGTTTGTTGATTTATTGAAGGGATAATTATGATTTTGCCTCCCTAACTTTATGAAATTTTAATTATTTTGTTTTGTACTTAAAATTTATTTTGAATCCATCCTTGTATTTTTCAAGAAATTTATGTTTTAATCCTTCTATTACTTTTTTATTTCAAATTTTATGTAAAAATATAATAATGACCTTCAAAATAATGTAATGAAAAATTGTTCAAAAAATGCAAATTAATTAAATAAAGCCCTGTTTTGTTTTCATTTAAAATTTATGTTTTCTGTTTTTTTCTTGTGAAAGATAAACAAAATTTGTTTGTTTCAAATTGTTTAATTGCAACAGCGATTTTTTGAACGGAAACTGTTATTATGAACCTATAATTATGGTTTATAAAATTTTGTTTTCGTTTGGTTTTACCTATGTTCTTATTATTTTTCTTATTTGTTAGAATTTATATGGTATCGTTGTTCCTCTTAAAAAAATCTTAACATTATACTTTATTTAATATTTTTAACATTATATAAACTAGTCCTATTTCTAAATAAAATTCTCCTTTTTTTATGTAAATGATTTTTTTTTTATCCTATATGAAACATGGTAATACTATTCCTATGAAAATTCTCTATTTCTTTTCATCCAACCATGTTTTATAAATATCATATATAAAAAACAGAATTTGATAAAAAAAAATTATAAATAGATAAAAAAAAATATCATGTAATATTTTTGAACAAAATAAATTTTATGTGCATGGTGATGTAACTTCACTATTTCTGTTCTTTTTATTAAAATAAATAAGTTCAATCATAAGAAAGAAAAACTATGAAACTACTGAGTAAATTTTTTTTAAAAAAAATTGACAGTAAACTAATTTTGATTTTTGAAAAATAAAAAACCAGAAAACATTAAACCCTAAGTTTTTACTAATTATTAACTTGTTTACCTTGAATCAACTCAATTTATATATTATTAGAAGTATTAAAAAAATGATAAATTGAGTTATATTTTGATCATTTCTGAAAAATAGATTAAAAAATCGGACAAAATGATCTTTTATGGAAATAAAAGATAAATATAAAGACTAAATAATGTAATTTTAAAATCATGATTATCCAACTATAGTAATAGAAATGCCAGTTTATCCTTTCATTCTACCTTCTCATTTTCTATTTAAAATTATAAGAACATAAAATTTAAAAATATCTTTCAATTTTCAAGTTTATATATAACAATTATTTCCGTTAAAGCAACGTTAGTTTTTGATATGGGCTAGGGCTTCCCACCAAATAATGAAGATCCACATTTTCTCAAGAGTGAAAAATGTATGAGTTCCCAAATAAAGCCCAGCGGCCTACACAACGTGAAAATTCGACTATGATTGGTGGGTGTGCCTGGCCCTTGCAGTAGTGCAACGCATGGGCGACGCGCGAGAAGCCCAGTAGCAAGCTACTGAGTGGCCTCTCCCCATTAAAAAATTAATTTAATATCGAGTGGGCCATTGGCCCACGTATCAGATATTAAACTGATAAGAACAGATACTACACTTGATCTTAGCCAAAAGGCCGAGAAAGGTATGCATATGACGGTGTATGAAGTTCAATTTTATATTCACAGTTTTGTTAACTGAATGGTTCGCTTAGCGATGTGGGACAATTTGCAAATTTCTGTTTCCCATTCCTTTTTCTGATTTATTGTTTCTTTAGGAATGGATCGTAAATGGCAGATTGATAAATGTTAATTGATCTCTTTTCTTATATTTTCTTGTAATTTATGTTTTTTTTTT